>JAZGTJ010001848.1:0-49058 GCA_036877575.1 Botia almorhae
TTACACACATCTCCCAACTCAGCTCAAATAAACAGTTGCAAACTTAAAGGAACAGTACACCCAGAAATAAAAATATTTACTAGTGTCATTTTAACCTTATATGACATTCATCTGTGGGACACAAAAGGCGAATATGTGGCAGGTCTTGGACACTCGTTTCCATGTGATGGATTTGAATGGGGACAGGGTCTGTCAAGCTCCAAATTAACAAAAAAGCTATTTAAAAAAAATATTAAAAAGTATTAAAATCTTTGCCACCGTTGAAGCTCTCAAACACTATTAGAGATCATGAGAACCATGTTTTTTGATTTCACACAAATTTGTTTCACACAAATCTTTTATATGGATTCAGAGACCGGTAAATACAGCAGGTGTAAAGCGCAGAGAACTAGAGATATAAAGAGATGTATTGACAATTTTCATTTTGTGGTAAAAATAAAATTAACCCAATTTTTTATTTTTAATAAATTGTCGAATTTTAAACATTGCCATTTAAATTTTAATGATAACCGACTGAGGCCGTTTATTTTCAATTAAACCCCCAATAAAAAACCCTGGCATGTGTCATCTTCAATAAAATCTGCATAAATATGTAGTTATTAAAATTTGGTCTTCTGGCTGTACATTCCTGCAGCAGCCCTGTCTGTCCCTCTCTCTCTCTCTCTGTCTGCAGTAGATCAGCAGATTGTTACTTCAGAGCTGTGACTATAAGTCTAGACTGAGTCCCTCCACACACACATACACACACACGCACAAGGAATGATACAAGATCTGCAGGTAGAATCAAACTTTAGGAAAGGTCACAGTGCCATACAAATATTTGTTGGCCCCTGATTATGACCTATGGTTAATATGACATGGGGTTTTTAATAGGTTATATTAACCTTATATATTAACAGTCCTGGTCCTATTGCACTAATATCCTTAATATATTTATAATATATTGATTTGCATAATTCCTTTATTGATTCTGATACAAAAATAACGCAAATAAATGACACTATCAGCAAATCTTAGTGAATTCTCTCCCAGTGAAAACACCATTCACTATAACACTATAGTTACACAAATGAAAGGGACATAATATTTTAATGAAAGTGTTTGATTGGACATTAAAAAGGTCTAAGTGAGAGTCTGTCTGTGAGCTTAACTGTGTGCCTTCCCATAGAAAAGGAAAGCCACAAATGAGATCTCTTTAATACCTCAATGAATTATGTTTCTGATGGTGGGTGCTTTGAATAAGCCACGGATGAGCAGAGAGGTGAGAGCGCATGCCTGACACATTCAGTAATTAAAGTAACAGACATTCGGTGGGGGATTTAGACTGGAATCATTCAGATAATAAGATGGCTTATAGCAGCCACAGTTTCCAGTAAAAGAATGTGAAGATGCCAGGAATCCTGTCAAATTCGCACATTAACAAAACCCATCAAACAAAAATGCAGATATATATTAGACTATATAAACAACTTTTTAACTGATTAACTGACTGATTGTGAGTGGTGTCTTAAATCTACAGTTTCTCAGATTTATATCCTGTAAATTCCTACGGGTGTCTTCACTAGGTTTTAAAAGAGATTTAAGCAATGAAACTCTTCTCAAAGTCTCAGAAATCATTTTCAATTTGAATTTCTTATCATATTCCTCCAAGACCAAATGATCTGATCTATGCTATTTGCATTTTTTATAACAATGTATAGTATCTTACAGTAGTCTTACAGTGCTATATCAACTAGTTTCTGATTTGTGTTTATTTAAAAGGAAATATTGTTTTTGTTTAATACTGAAACATAACTGAGATTTCCCTGAGCCATGAAAGAAACCTGTGAGCAATACAATGTTCCTCTTGGATTTGAAAGTATCTGTTAATAACAGCTGCTAATATTTTGAATGTGTATGCTGCTTTAAACATTGCCAATACTGCATTGTCTACCAGTCCTTTGTTTACTTTCAGTGCTATCCTCAAAGTAATGTTCTCTTCTTCTTCAGCTGGTAAATGCATCAATTAATGAGCCACAAATTGTTTTTATGTTGCTACAGGACATGGAGGACCACATGGCCTTTATTATCACTGTGCCCACAACCCTGGCCATTTTCCTCGCCATCTTCATCCTTGTGTGCATTGAGTCGGTTTTCAAAAAGCTCCTCCGGCTCTTTTCTCTGCTCATCTGGGGCTGCTTGGTTGCCATGGGTTACCTCTTCATGTTTTTCGGGGGGATCATCTGTCCATGGGACCAGGTGAGACTTGATTGACAGCATATTCATAGCTCTCCATTTTAGCGTCACCTCAGTGCGATTGTTCTTTAGCTGTCTACATCTATCAGTTTAAAATTTACCTTTTAACTATACTGATGCACTCAGAATCAGTAAAAAGTATTTGCCAGACGTAAAACCCAGCCTGCATCAGAACTGTATATCTGAGGTAATTGCTTAAATGGAAGGCGCTAGCGGTCGCAATGAAACTCGGCACAATCATGCAAATATTCGCTGCACGGTGTCATTTTCCTCCAGTCATTTGCACAGTAATTCATGAATTTTAGCGCGAGAGCTGTTTTGCGCACTGAATCATTCATTAGTTCGTTGATTTCAGCTTAACACATGAGTCTGGCTGATGACTGCGACACGGCTTCACCGTTCTAAATGCGTGTCTTGGAGTAATTATAACAATTGCCACTATTTCCGTCTGTCTCTGAATTCGTAAAATGAATCAGGTATTAAACAGGCTTGTGTGGTTCATTCACACACAATTACGTTTTTTTGTTTCGCTCTGTTGGAGAGGGGGAGGGGAAATCAGCTAAGCCACCACTCAACAACATGACAAAAACGTACAGCAGTTTGGTCGTCTTTTATAAACAGCACTTGAGCTTTGATATTACGGCGAATGTAGGAGGAAAGATTGGGTGTTCCATGCCGCAGTAAATGTAGCTCGCTGTGAGTCATCTAGCCAGTTTGCTCGACATGACTTAATAGCTTAATAACTCGGATGGGCTCAGTGATCTGGGAATGATGAGATATGCATACGTGACATAGAATGGCTTGGGATCAAAGGATGGCAACATTTTACCAGAAACTGCTACTGAATAAGCAGCGTGGCAGCTAAAACATGACATTTATTTCAAGCTTTCAGCCATAAATATGCCCACCACCACATTACCCCGGAGAGCTGTCGCCATCTGAAGTGAGGTTACGGGAACCATTTTGATGAGTGACTGAAAAATCAAAGGTTGTAGTCATGTTCTTTGAATTTGTGCATCACTACCCTGCTGAAAAGAGTAGCTTAGACCAACATGACCTTTTATACTAGTTATGCTGTTTGGTGCTGGAAATGCAGCTCTGGTATTACTGTCCCATCCAAAATTCAGTTGTTGAAGCTGGTCAACCTTTATGACTTTCTTGATGCTGCTAGTTCATCAAAGCAGGTCTATAATCTATTAGCATCCATGCTAACCAGTCAAATCTGTACCACTAGGGTTGCAGATGGAAGTTTTACTTATTAAGCTAAAGAGGCATAAGAAGCATGGTGGGTCCAGCACGCAATTTTGAACATCCAACAAACATCATATGGTGATCAGCAGATGGTCTTTTTAGCAGGGCACTTCATAAATTACACTATCACCTTGGTGCAGTCTGAAATAACATGGTGTGGCTTAGAATTTAGCTCTAGAGGGGACCAGAAGTTTCCCTCTTGAGAAATTCAAATAAGCTAATGGGGCTTCAGATATTTGACAGTAAGAACAAGCTGGGTTTGGGTGTTCTACTGGCTAATTACAACTCAAAGTGCTGTAGCAAAGTACTAATTAGAAAGTTTCAGGATGTGTCCTGAGCATAGAGCTCCCTTATTAGTGGAAATGAATATAACAGTAGCTGCATCAACAGAGACTGAAGGCTTGGAGAGGCTATTAGGCTATGGCTTATTTAATTTACTGTTTTTAACCCAATGCCCTCCTTTAACACTACACACTGCTCTTTCCTAAAACCCAATTACAATTTTCTTTACATTTAGAGATATGACAATGCTCGATATGGAGTCACGTTGCTTGAGTGCTAATGAGAAATTGCTATAAAAAACTTGGAAGAAAAAACTATAGAATCTTGGGCACTGTCACCAACATAGATCGAAATACTAAAATAGATGAAAGGCCCTCACTGTTCCTCTATAGTGCAGGCATCATTAACCCACAGCAAAGCCTCTCTATTAGAATCGGCTGTGAAAAGCCAGTGGCCTTTGTACATTGTACAGAGAAGACAACATAATTGAACCTCAGAACCAGCAGAGAAACAAAAGCAGACCGTACTCACCATACACCAATCAGTCTGAGGGCAAATAGGCCCCTGAAAACATGCACTGCCCCATGGGCCCCCATTCCCCACAATTGCTACCAGAGGTGACAATTGAATGCTATGTGAAAGGTGTAAAAGAATGATGGGAAACAAATGAAATAGAGGGAGTGAAGGAGGCAGTATAAGTACAAGAAAATTGATTTTTAGTCAAGCTTTTTTTTACAAAATCCTTAGTTATGTTTCTGATAGTCCGTAGTTATTGAGCAAGTACATGACAAATCAGTGTCAAATACAAGCTTCTTACCTTACCCAAGTTGTAACTGTAAGTTAATTGTAATGATTTATAATTTAGGCTCTCGGGTCAAATGGGAAATGTCCATGTGAAAACAGAAAGAAGAAAGCCGGCTACTATATCACATGTTCAGGTACTGTAGACTGTAGACAGTGTTTGTAGCTTGTTCCTACAGAAGTTTTTCAGAATTGAAACTTGTCAAGTACCTTGCAATTTTATGTTTCAAATAGAGATGGTAATAGAAAGGCAAACGTTACATATTGCAGCTTTAAGAATGAGGGCAGAAGGTGAATGTCTCTTTGTGTTTCTGTAGATAAGTGGGCAGAGGGCATTCATCTGTGATAAAAGCCTGTCAGGGATAGGTGTGGTAAAGCCCCTAATTGGTACTTGTAGTTGGTCATTCTTAGGAAACGGTGCCATCTGTGCTTGTATATTTCATGAATTTGAAAAAGTTTCTGTTAAACCTCAGTAAGTACTACGACTGTAAGCATCACATGTTTTTAGGGTCAGTGTTTTTGCATTTTGTGCCAAGAATTATTTCTCTAAAAATATAATTAATTATTGCTGTGACCAAGAGAACTACTTAGTCTGAAGAACAGAGTATAATTGTATGCTTATAATAAAATACAGACACAGTAGATAATGTATCTTGCCAATAACAGTTCCTTGACATCACTTCCTTATATATGATGTCAGAAAGGTCAAACCATTTTTTAAGAAAATGTGACAGCACAACATGCTTGAGTAAAAAGGATAGCACAAAAAACATAGAAATTACAAAAGACATTTGAGAAAAACTACATACCGAAGAAATTATATTTGATTTTGCATTATGAATAACACAAAGTTATTCTATCCTGTATCCTGTCATTTATATAAATAGTAGGTCACGGACACACACACACACACACACACACACAAATAAAACTATTTCCTGAGAATGACCCAGTTACGCCACAGATATCTCCAATTTGCTGTTTTAACATTATGTCAATTTGCTGTTCTATTATTTAATAAGCTACATGGTGTGTGCTAATCATCCTTAATTTACTCATTGTTTATTCGTGTTAGTTCTGATAAATGTGATTGGATGCGCATGTGATGAGGACATTGCCTCTTACTCTTATTTTGTGTCACAGTTCTTTAAATGGAACACTGAATTTAATTTACTTTTTTTCTTTTCTATTTCCTTCACTAATACAAAAGCAGAGCACAATGGTTAACTGGACATTATGATCCTAGTAAAGCACATAATTTTATTCATTATAAAAAAGTGAAGCTGTTAGGAGCGCTTTATTTATTTGATACTATTGGTTGCCTAGGCAACCCTTGTCTTTACAATATGTTGATTTTTGTATATCAGTAATATGCCAGACACAATATAGAGCAATATCATAAAAATAGTGTATGTAAAATGCATATAAAGAATTACACGCACAGAATGATTATACAATTTTTATCAACTCGAATAATCAGACCCTCTTGAAATCCACATTAATGATGAGCAAAACATTCTATTTAGACTTGTTAATATTTTAAAGTATCTCTAGATTAATTAATCCGGATGAATGCTATTTGTATTTTTAGCAGTATTGTGTTGCTTCTCTTATCCTGATGTATACAATAGGGTTAGGTGACCTGTCACCGGCGGGTGTGTGGGGGAGCTAATGGTGAGAACAGAAGGGCTTTACATCAGACATGATCAATACCTGCAAACTCCTCCTAATGAGATCAGAGAGTTTTACAGACACAAACCAGCTGTGACTGTATTTATTCTCAACCTTGTTGTGATCATTACTACTGGCTAGAAGAGAAAGAGAAACCCCAGTCGTACAGAAAATACAGCTGAATCAAAAATCTGAGAATTTTATTGCGTTACAATTACATTCAAACATTTTTCAGTATCTTGTGTCCGCATTATGTATTTATCGCTCTGACTGTGTATCTCTGTTTATGTGAATTCATAGACATGATCTATCATTTTAAAGTTGTATTATGCTATTTTAAACTTGTAGGTTGCTAACCTACAAGCTGTTCATAATTAGAAGTAGCTAAACTCATTTTTTTTAAAAGCATTTAGGCACACTACACATGACTACTGAAAACTAAATTAAAACTACTTAAGTAAATATTTTTACATTAAGAACTTTTTAATGATGTAATTTTTCACATTAAAACAGTGATATAGTATTTGGTCATGACACATCACTGAAAAGTAATAAGTATCCAGTTCTTGGAAAAGTTATGTTCTATTTATGCATTTATGCATCTATTTATGCCAGACACTTCTATTCAAAGTGTATAAAATGCATTCAGGTTATATACATTTTATCAGTACTAATGTGTTCCCTGGGGATCGAACCCACAACCTTTACACTGTTAATGCAACCAGTTGAGCTAAGTCCCACAGCTAAAGAAAATTAGGTCAGATTAATAGTTAGTTGTTAGCTAGGCTTAGTTTAGCTAAAATAGTCGTGTCACTACTTTTAGTTAGTTACTCCTCAACAAAACTTTTTTCTCATACAAAACTGATACCTAATTTTCCACCAGTACACTATCTTCCTCTCTGACATGATTGTGTTGGCACCCTCAGTGTCAGGATTTACTGGGTGCCAGAGGCTGGACAACAACAGAATGTCTGGGATTCAGCATGGAGTGTGCAGACACAATAACTGTCCTGATGCAGGATAAGACCACCAAATTGAACTGCCAGTCTTAATCCTGTTAACAGATAGACCAGAACGTTAAGCAGACATGCAACTGGCAAGCAGTCGGTTCTTGGGAGAGATTTAACATTTAACCTTGGCAATTCTTGAGGATGAAGCTTTGTGGAAAATACAATTTTAATTTTGGAACCTTCACCTGTAGAGGACAACATGACTGTGCAGTCACCTTGACACAGGTGCACTTAAGCAGCATGTTTTTAAAAGCTAGTTAATTTTTCCATAGACATAGAATTCAGTGTAAAATCAACATTATAAAACAGAATATAGTATGAATTTCTATTAATTTAAGAATTTACCTTGAAGGAATCTGTAAGTAATAAACAAAATACATTAAAATCAATAACTTAGTCACTCCAAATTGTTTATTTTAGGAGCACATACTGTAAATAAACACTAAATAATGCTGTATAGATTTTCATTTTCCATATAAAAGAACACTAGACACTCTATCCCAACAAACTTACATTGCATGTAAATATTAACATTAATGCTCACATTATCACATAAAATTCAGACTATGTTCTGCCAATAGTGCAAAGTAACAGATCTTTCTCTTTCACTAATATACCATCCATATGTGAAAATAAACAACTATATATTCTCTACTCTACTAATTTACAGTATGCATTTGGCAGACACTTTTATCCATAGCAATGTATTGTGCATTTAACACAAAATAAGTACATGTATTCTCTGGGATTTACACTCATGACCTTAGCATAGCTAACTCCCAACACATTGTGCCCATGTTAAATAAACCTCACACATTAACACATGCTGTGTATCTCACTCACTTTATTTAGGTTAGGCTGACATTTTTATTTATACACAAACAAACTGTCTCAACCAATCAGAACTGAATATGACAGACTTCCTGATTTTTCTTTGGTTGTGGTCTGGTCAAGGTGATTCTTCTTCACAAGCCAGATGTTAAAATTCCTGACTGTGTTTGTAATCTTCTCCTGCACTCTGACTCTATAGAGTGGAAATAGTGATCGATAAGACTGAAGACACATTTTGTCTGACGAAATCATTGGTCTGCAGTCTGTTTGTTTTTTCCAGTGTGTGTGTGGTCTGTGAGGGTGACCAGGCCAGAAATCCATTAGGCTTTGCTCCTGTCCGGTGCCCTGCCTGTTGTTCCTCTAGTGTTATATTGAGCACTCACTCACTCACAAAAAACAGTGCTCAGAATAACAAATTAAAAACTAAGCATTGGAATATCAACGATCTTTCAGGCATTACAAACCTGATGAAACATGCACACAAAGGGTTGTGGATCATTTAAAGGGGACATGTTATGCATTTTTTTTAAATAAAAGAGGTCATTATACCTCTTAATACCTCTAATAATCAGTATGCGGACATAAAACTAGGTCATTTAGAAATTGTCATCACTATGGTTATAACAACCATGAGAACAATAATACAGGACCGCCCACTTTTGAACAGAAAAATGTATTTATTCAGTACTGGACAATTAGATGGACCAACCTGAAAAATGAAACTTTTTTAGCCTGACTTCAACTAAAGAAGCTAAATTTGTGAGATTTTTGTATCAGATTTCTATTGTTGTTTTAAAACTTGTTATTAATTCATGTAGACTGTAATTGCCAATATATTTGATTTGTCCTGAATATTTGAAATGTCCTTGTCTGTCATCTCTGTAACTAATTTCACTGAATTATACAACTGTCTCAAGAGGACTAGAAATGATGTAAAAAGTGGGGATTCACATTGAAAATATTTTGAGCTGGGCTCATGAATATATATTATGTGACAATGTTCGCTCCTAAAATATGATGATTATTACAAATATAATGATTATGGTCAATTTAGTAACTTCTTAATCTAACTTAATTTAGTTATAATGACTGCTACACTCCGGCTGTTTCACATTAATTCTTGATAACCCATTCAGTTGTGCTTATCATAAGCTGATCTTTGTGAACGATGTAAATGTTGACTGGATGTTAAATGACAATCTGATGCTTTGCTCTCTCTATTGCAGGTGTCATTTTTCCTTTTTATTGTGTTTGTGGTGTTCACCATGCTGCCGTTCTCTATGAGGGATGCCATGATTGCTAGTGTCCTCACTTCATCTTCCCACACACTAGTGCTTAGCATCTGTCTCTCAAACACCACCGACCACATAGAGACCCTCGTCTGGCAGGTAAGACTGCGTGTGTGTGTGTGCGAATGTGTGTGCAGTTTGTTGACTGAAACTGTGTGGGCTAGGAAAGGAACAGCTAGTATCTAATAATAAATGGCCCCAATCTTTGAGCAAAAAATGCCACAATATAGTTTGTCCTATAAAGAAACTAGTGTGACAACATGACAATATGAGAATATAAGTCAGAAAGAGTATGTAGGGCTGGGAAGTGTTTGCTCTTGGGGTTGTGAGGGCACATTTCCCAGAATCCTCCACTGTCAACATTCAGCCTGACTGTTTCACTCATCATATGGCCTTCCCACTTAAATGACACATTTCCTTACAGAAATGTCTGCCTGGTTCTTCTAGAGTTATTCGTCCCAGAAGGTTACTGTAGCAGATCTATTGAGCAGATCCATTGGTTCTGATTGTCTTCCCTTTATTGAGACTGATGATCAAACTGGCTTTTATACTGAAATTTGGGCATGGAATAGTGAAGAGTGATGTTATTAATTGATATTAGTGGTGCGCAATAAATCATATTTTTATAGTTAGAGCTATAGATTTGCTTTAAATCCCTAATTGATAGTTTTGCAGTTGTGGGTGTTTGTTGATCAAAGCCATGCTGCTTCTTTTCTAAATAATCAGACTTATTTTAGATCAGAAATATTTCTCTGAATATTTTCTATTTTTCTAAACAATTGTATCAGATCATTTTTGCATGGTGGATAATAAAACTGGTAACAAAATCCTACTGACCTACAATCTGAAGGTGTCATATCTAAAGACCAAAATATCAGAGGCATCATTCCAACTGGAAGCAAATAATAATGCTTCCTGTTTCCTGATAATGCTTCCTGTTTTGCATGATATTTTTTAGAATGTGACTCAGTCTGAACACACAAATTGGTTTCTAAGCAGTACAGCATTTAGTAGTTTTGTATGCATGTATGCAGTATGGTTTAGAAATATTTCCACTTGTTTTTGCTCATGTTTGTTTCCCTTATGTGTTAACTGTGACTCTGTGAACTGTCACTATGTAGAGAACAGTGAATGAGTCGATGATTGCAATGCATTGCAATGCCTCCTCTATGTCCTCTCATGTGCCACAGTACTGCGGTGAGACCTCATGACATGAGCAGTGGCAAAACGTCCAGCGTTCTGTCCTTATTTTCCACACTGACAGCTACTCTTATTTGTTGTATGAGAAAGTATTTGCTGTCGTGCTGATGCTTACATTATTATAGCAACCACACTGTCTAAACAAACTGATCTGATTTCCCTAATTTCAGAATGACAGTGTAAACTGTTAGCCCAAAAGATCAGATTTGTGCATTGTAAACAAAATTTTAAAAAAATGAGGCTGTTTTTGACTTGGCCCAAAAAACAACCGCTCAGAACATCCCTGCAACAGCATAGTTACCCATGGCAACCAGCCAGACTATCTCTGAGAATTTTGCATAGTCTAAAGTTGCTGTTACTTTTGATGTCACAAAATGATTGAGAAAATTATCCCAGAGACTAACATTCAGCTGTAAGGCTCAAATACTTTGTGTCCCATCTCAACATCGTCGTTCGTGTTGTACTTCTGGATAAACTGAGACAGCTCAATATTGCCCAGTCTGCCCCTCAAGCTGTGATTTCCTTACCAATAGGAAACAGTCGGTCAGGAAGTATGCCTGCCTTATAAGTGTAGCTGTGTGCTCTCCAGTGGGTTGTATGCTTTTGCTCAGGTTTATTATACCTGTTTTTGTTTTTATTTATACCTGTCTTATGTAAACAAATGAACACACAATAAAACCACACTGGAATGTATTATGGCAGGTGTCACATGTGTAATGAAGGCAGATTTTCATTGAAAGGTTGAACTCCTTTCAATGAACTTTCATTGAAGGTTGCCACAAACAATGTTTTTATTTTTTTTATTTTGTTTTATTTTTATTTAAGTTTTTTTTTGTTTTATGAATTATAATTAAATAAATAAAATAAATATGAATTTTAAAACTTCTTAACATGGGTTATGCCCCCATTTTACTTAAATGATCAGGTTTATTCCAGCATAGATTAAGCAAGTTTTAACTTTTTCAATAATGTGTGTTCTGTAAAAGCAAGATGAGCTGACCTTTTGTACAGGAGTTCACATGTGTATTACACATTTTCTTACATTTGATTATTAACCCAGAAATACTGCAGAATCTGATGTAATTGCATCATAAAAACCTCACAATCCAAAACCTTTTTGATATTTCCGGTCTGAATTATATTTTCAATGTCTTGTACCTTTGGCTCTCACTGTATTTTCACACCTTCATCCAGTTCACTCTCTGTTACTTGTGTTTAACTGTAACTGTTAAATAATCATGCCTACCTGTCTATTGATTTTCCAGAACCTTTTCATTTTTCTAAGCAGATCTCAAGCAGATCTGTTTTTCAGACCAGAAACCTAAACACAGCACATGTAACCAAGGCAACACTCGGATCACATGGTCCACAGAACACCAAAATACTGGCTGTCAGGTTGTTTGAGAGCCAGCAGCATTACATTCAGGAATCAAGTGGCGTAAAGATGTAAATTGTTATTATGAGTTCATTGTGTTGTCGTCCAGTCAAATTTAAAAACCTTGAACTAATTCCTCTTTAGAAATACTTTTACCTCTGTCAGCCCTCTACACTGTTACAGCCTCATTAAAACTAACCTTCAAGACCTTTCACGCTAGAGTCCTCCAAGTTAATCAGGTGTTCTGTGCTCTCATTAGAAATATCACAACCTCTGGTTGAGGTTCTGGTTTGTATGTTACTTTCCGGACATTTCCTTCTKACGTAYTCRAAAACCAGGTCTCCTGTTAACCAGAGATAAAAAATAATAAAGCTGAAACCTACAGAATTTTAGTAATTAAGCTATTGCTTCCCACAAGTCCTACTCCACACTTAATTACTTTTATGACTGACCTCTTCCTTTTTATTTAGTGATTACAGGCTGTAGAATGACTTATTATGGTTTCTCTCTAAGGAGCTGTGCTATAAAACAGGTGAGATACAGGTGTGCCTGAGATACAGGTGTCCTTAAATAGTGGTATCGTTAAACAGGGAGAAAGCCTGTGTCCCAAACCTGAGTAATTCTGCCTTCGCAGGCAGTATACAGAGATAGAATCATCAAGACACATCTTGACTGCTAAACTAGTTTTTGAAGACACCATGTGTCTTACCCACAATCCTGTGCAGTGGTATCTTATGGAATGTCAAGAAAAGCTAAACTTATTAGTAACCCACTGTTGTTTCTGGTCTGTTGTAATAAATATTAGCACAGCTGTGATTTATTTAGGCATGTGATCACAGACAAGCTCATATTTAGAATTCAGCACAAATGCAAGTGTGATTTTGGTCTTATATAGCTAGTTCTATAAACAGAAAGCTAATATTGGATTATTTACTTGTTTTTGTTGGTTAGCTTGTTCTCCTTTTGCAATGAAAATAAAAGGCCAAAAAGGCCAAAGCAACACACAGACTGGAACAGAATATGAGAGTGCAGTGACAACAATTTCCCTTCCCTATTCAAAGCTTCCTGTGATCATTCCACTCCAGATCCTCTCCAGGGTAAAACAGGCAAGTGTGATTCAAGTGATTCAAACAGTATTTTTTTCAATTCAATTTTATTTATATAGCGCTTTTTACAATGTTACATTGCTTCAAAGCAGCTTTACATAAAAAACAAAGAATAATAATAAAACACAGAGCAAATGTCAGACATGTTAATGGTATTTTTGCAAATAATATGTGTGGGATAAGACTAATTACATATACTAGGCCTATAGTATGTTTGTGAACAAAGAGCTGACTGAACCGATAAAGCCACAAAATTGTTGAGCAAAATATATGCATTCCAGCTTACATAAGGATTGCATAAATTAGACAACATCTTATGGGACAGGGCTATAAGGGATTTGCAATACTACCATGAACTACACAACATGCAAAAGCAGCAAACATACATACATACATACATAAAATATATACAGTAAAGTATTGGACGTTTACAATTTACAAAACAAAACCCTAGGCTAAGTTAGACATCAGCAGTCTTCCAGCAAGCAAGCCAACAGGGTGACATTGGCAAGGAACCAAAACTCCAATGGTATATAGATGGAGAAAAAACCTTGGGAAAAGCCAGGCTCGACCAGGAGGGCCAGTTCTCCTCTGGCACGTAAAAGCTGCAAAAACAGTAAAGCGTAAACAATAAAAAAAACTGCCAGTTATAATAAAAATACCAGTATTTTAGAACTCCCTTTGGCCAACCAAATTAGAGAACCTAAACTAACTGATGTATAATAAGAACATCATTATTCCAGTGAGAGCATCATTTATAGGTTAATCCAAAGCTCACCTGAGTTTGTTCAGGATCATTAGATGTGACATTATGGTGTATTGGAAACCCATTACCTCAGGAGGTACCTTCATACAAAACAGTGCCTGCATTGACTGACAGTTGCAAACACATCATGAGAGAGTGTCAAGGCAAACAATGGTTCCTCTCCAGCAATTTGGATCTGTCATGTCCAGTTTCTGGAAGACAAACAGTGTGTCTTCAGATGGTGTACAGGGTGTTAAGGAGATTTTATTGGCTATGTTTTTAATTGATCTGGAGTGGTGCATAATTGCCTGCAGTGGGTGATGTTTAATCTGCTAATAATGTCAGTGAGTGATATTAGCAGGAGGGTCTAAACTAATTAAAATGGCAGACGTCTTTGTGCAGTCTGAGGTGAACCTTAATGACTTCATCTGTTTATGCTTGCTGTGCTCACCTCGCTGCTAAAGCCTTGTAATAATCTTACATGTGTGTGTGCAGAGGCCAAAGCCAAACTGACCTCATTAGCCAGTCAAATGAAAGGAATCATGATTTCAATACAAAGTTAAGTTCTTTTTAACAGTTACAATGGTATAATGTTGATTACCACAGCAAATAGGTTGGATTCATCCCTCAATTAAAATTAAAGCAATAACTGATGTTATATTAAGGTTCTTACAGTGGAAGTAAACAGATAAAAGACCTTTTACAGTTTCAAAAGAATTCAAAATTTTTATTTCACATGTTTGGCATTTTCTTTGTTTATCCACAACATTTCTATGAACCTTACATGGGTAAATTCTCAGCTTATGAATATTAATCAATGCTTCTTGCCATGCACTTAATTAATATTCATGAGCCAAAGTCTTCATCATAGTAGGAATTATAATTTTATACCCCATTATACTATATTTATGAAGTTATTCCAATTAAACTCCTATAAGTCCTATATTGTGAAGGGTAACAGCTAGGTCGTCGCATTCAGTACTACACTTAGTTTGTCTCAGGCTGACAGGCAGCTGAAAGCTCTTTGTAGGCTGAATTGGATTCACTTTTCCCAAAGATCAATATCTTTGAAATCAATGTAACGCCCGCATTCCCTCTTTAGATCCTTATACTCATCATATCTTACTGTAATGTGCTTTATCCTCTGCCATTTGAAACTCAGTCAAAAGCCATTTGGGTTGTTGTGCATACTTTCCTGAAGTGTTTGTGGTGAGACAGTAATCTCTTTCCATGCCTATAAGTCGATTTAGTACATTAATTACTTTGTTTGATACTGTATGCCAGTGCCGTATTGATTACACGCTGAGTCACCTCATTAATTCAATACTGAATATTTAACATAGCAATTAACTGATTGATAATTTATATGCTGTTGCTTGGAATTCAGATTTTCTGAGAATTTTATTACTGAATGAATTTAATTAAATGGTCACAAAATTATGTTCTGGCAATAGCATTTATGGCATAATGTTAATTATTAATAATCTAAGTGAATAAAAAAAATATTGACTCATCCCTCTTCTGTCTCAGATGACATAATTCCAACAAATGCAGTCTTAATTTCTTAATTATTTTCTTAATATTAATTTAAATTAAAACCAGAGCAGAATAGTAATGTTCAAACTTATTTTCAGATATGTTTTTCTCATATGCATATATTGCCTTTCTATATCCCACTGACTGATGTTGGTTTGTGTGTCTGTGTAGATCCTGGCCAACATCATCATCTTTATCTGTGGTAATGTGGCTGGAGCCTATCACAAACATCTGATGGATCTTGCTCTTAAACAGACCTACCACGACACCTGCAACTGCATCAAGTCTCCCATCAAACTGGAGTTTGAGAAGCATCAGCAGGTACATGGCCAAATGATATATAAACCATCATGTCACATTCAGGAAAGAAGGAAACATCTGGTTGGGCTGGTTGGGTTAATGGATTGACCAGTTAAAGAGGTATTGGTTAGGTTTATACTGTGAGTTATTCCTGCAGCTGTATGAAAGAGTTCATTATATCACCACAATGGGAGACTAATATCCTAAGGAAGAGGGGGGCGAGAGTTGTATGGTCCAAAAATAGCTTTGTTTTTTCTTTTAGATATGGGTGGGAGGGAAGTCTGCACAAGGCCTTCCCCTTGCCTGGGTTAGCTGTGCTCATTGATTTGTTTTGTGTAAAATAACGATAAAAGTGTTTCAGTGGCATCGGTGAAGTGATGAAATATGAGTGTTGAGATAAAAGCAGATCATTGGCGGCATGTCTGCTCTGTGTGGAATTATCACTCTGGAATTACAGTGAAATATCACCCTGCTGAAACGCATGCTCTCCGTTCCATTATGTTGTCACTCTTATTACCAAAAATAACAACAAAATAATTTTTATAATTGTTATTTTCATAACTGTTATATGAAAATTGGTAAATTAATATTATCAGAATTAAAAACATAAAAAACAAACATTATCATTTTAACAATTTTGTTTTATTTTATAAAAAGAGAAAATTATTTTTCAAAAGGTAAGCAACACGTTACACTGTCTGTGTTTCTGACTGTTACGCTCTGTTACTCTCTGTGACTCTTACTGACTGTAACATAAACCTACTTGTACAGTATGATGTCATGTGGAACAAGTTGCGTGTTTATTCTGATTATTGTGATCATGGGCGAGAAGCTGACAAGCTGTTCATCAGCACTCAGTTGTTTCTGCCATATTGCGAAACATACTGGACTGATTCCTCCATTTACCTCCTGCAGGGCTGCTCACTGGTTGGCTGTTTCAAACAGAACATTAGTTCAGCATTGACCATTGGTGTAATTAAGAAATGAAGCCATTTACACCGCAAGATAGAATAAAACATTGCCTTTGAAATATGAGACGTGTCAGATTTTAAAGCAGGGACTGAGAATTACAGTATTTTTCATAGTGCATAAAGGCAGGGTAGGGGATTTTTTCCAGAAACATTTTTTGTTCTGCTGGTTGAAAATCTTTTCACGTTCTGATAGCAATCACTAAGTACAGGGTGTTCCTGAAGCTCAACTGGTAGAACATTGTGTTAGCAGCGCAAAGGTTGTGGGTTCAATTCTCAGTGAACAAAAAATGTATACCTTGAATGCACTGTCACTTTGGATAAAAGCATCTGCCAAATGCATTAATGCAATGGTCTATGTAATGAATTAATATAAAATGGTCTGTGTATATTTAGATTTATAAACACTGTTAGCTTTATATATGTATATATAAACCAAGCTTGCTATTTCTAGCCTCTCTGAAATTGCCCACCTTACCTTTCAAGTCAAAAGATTAAGGATTTTTTCATTACTTCAATGAAGCAGTACAAAATTATCTTAATTGGCTCTTTTATTAATATTAAACATATAGTTGCCGTCCTTGAGGATGATTGGTCCATAACTGATTTATGTATGATATGTATGTATGACTTATGTATGATAGCTCTTCTCAGAGCTAATACCACTGTAAAGCACCCAACAATATATTCTATTTTGGAATATCAAAACAACATTCTATAATTGTTTATATGTCAATGACCATATACAGTATTCTAATGGATGTTTGGCATTTAATTGATTTTACATTTTTTACATTCTTTATATCCAGGTTTTCTATCTTTAATATTGGTATGTAATATATGGTATATCCTTAATTTAATAACAGTTTCATTAAAGCAGTGGGGAAAGTGTGCTATACTGTGAAAATACTTTAGCTTTAAAATTTAAAATACTTTAAAATACCACAGCTGAAGTGGTAACAACATTCATTAGCTGTGCCTATATTGACAGTATAGCACAGTCACTTTATTGTTTAAGTATAGTGTATGTCTAAATAAAAACAGTAATCACTGGTGTCATGATAATGATAGATAGATAGATAGATAGATAGATAGATAGATAGATAGATAGATAGATAGATAGATAGATAAAACACCCAAGGTGAACATTAAACATTGAAACAAGTATCAATGTTTTGCAAAATAATATTTCAGCACTTGCACAAAATAACAGACTTCTCAATCACTCACTTCCCCACAGAGCAAAACATGTGTGCATTACACCTGAACCCATTAGTGACGACACCCTGCTTTGATTCTTGATTTTTGATAATAACACTTTATCTGGGTCTTATTTAAAAGCACTTACAATATGTGCTCCTGTTTATAAAAAAAACTGTTACACATCACAGTCTTTTTGATGTGTTGTTTTTGTCAAATAAGACAGAACAGCCTTCAACAATTACAAAATGTATAGAGACATTTACATTACATTACAATTAGTCATTTAGCAGATACCTTCATACAACGCCACTTACAAATGAACAGAGCTGTCAACAAAATCCTTAACATTACCATCAGAAGCTTATCTAGAATGCCTCAGTCTGACAAATATTACTCAGATCTAGCTGCCAAAATGAATGTACAATATACAACATTTGTTTTTATAAAGGGTGGTATTTCACATAGAGTCAAGCAAATGATGTACACTATATTGCCAAAAGTATTAGCTCATTTGCCTTTAGAAGCATATACATTTATGCATTTGGCAGACACTTTTATCCAAAGCTACTTTGCATTATACTATACATTGTTTCTGAGTAGGTGCAATCCCTGGGATCGAACCCATGACCTTGGCGTTGTTAACGCCATGCTCTAACCACTGAGCTACAGGAAATAGCATATGAACTTAAGTGAGATCCTTTTGTTAATCCATAGGGTTTAATATGACGTCGGCCCACCCTTTGCTGCTATAACAGCTTCAACTCTTCTGGGAAGGCTTTCCACAAGGTTTAGAAGTGTGTTTATGGGAATGTTTGACCATTCTTACAGAAGCGCATTTGTGAAGTCAGACACTGATGTTGGACTAGAAGGCCTGGCTAGCAGTCTTTGCTCTAATTCATCCCAAAGGTGTTCTATCAGGTTGAGGTCAGGACTCTGTACAGGCCAGTAAAGTTCTTCCACACCAAACTCGCTCATCCATGTCTTTATGGACCTTGCTTTGTGCACTGGTGTGTAGTCATGTTGGAACAGGAAGGGGCAATTGCCAAACTGTTCCCACAAAGTTGGGAGCATGGAATTGTCCAAAATCTTTTAGTATGCTGAAGCATTCAGAGTTCCTTTCACTGGAACTAAGCGGCCATGTCCAACTCCTGAAAAACAATCCCACACCATAATCCCCCTCCACCAAACTTCACAGTTGGCACAATGCAGTCAGACAAGTACCGTTCTCGTGGCAACCGCCAAACCCAGACTCGTCCATAAGATTGCCAGATGGAGAAGCGTGATTCGTCACTCCAGAGAACACATCTCCACTGCTCTAGAGTCCAGTGGCGGCGTGCTTTACACCACTGTATCCGAAGCTTGGCATTGCACTTGATGTATGGCTTGGATGCAGCTGCTCGGCCATGGAAACCCATTCCATAAAGCTCTCTAAACACTGTTCTTGAGCTAATTTGAAGGCCATGTGAACTTTGGAGGTCTGTAGCGATTGACTCTGCAGAAACTTAGCGACCTCTGCGCACTATGCGCCTCAATATTTGCTGACCCGCTCTGTCATTTTGCGTGGCCTTTAAGAGTTGCTGTCATTCCCAATCGCTTCCACTTTGTTATAATATCACTGACAGTTGACTGTGGAATATTTAATAGCGAGGAAATTTCACGACTGAACTTGTTACACAGGTGGCATCCCATCACAGTACCACGCTGGAATTCACTGAGCTCCTGAGTGGCCCATTCTTTCACAAACGTTTGTAGAAACAGTCTGCATGCCTAGGTGCTTCATTTTATACACCTGTGACCATAGAAGTGATTGGAACACCTGAATTCAATTATTTGGATGGGTGAGCGAATACTTTTTTGGCAATATAGTGTATATTATTACAGAAGCTAAATAACTATTGCAAAATAATTGTATATTTAACTTCCTGAAATATACATTATGTAAAATATACATTTAATACAATAATACAATTATAGTAAATATACAATTAATTTAGGTTACCACTGGTTTCATGGCTGGTAAGAAATATTAGTGGTCAGTAAACTTTCTTCAAAGTAATTTTTTAACCCTGTATGTGCTGCTTTAGATGTGGTTTCTGTTAAATCTAAATAAAATGACTACTTTTGTTAGATGGCCAATCAGGCACAGTTTTTGGCTGATGTTAATCATCTCAAAATGGTCAAAATTGTCTCAGACAAATCTCAGACCACTAACCAAAGTAGTATTTCTTCACCTATAGCTTAACAAGATGTTGACTCAAAAATAAGTGCAATGTGAAACGCCTAATAGATCATTATAGTTTAAATTCACACACATATGTGCAGTTGTAGAATCACACGTTTAATTTACAGTCACTATCACAGTTTCAGGGTTTTTTGAATTGTACATCATTAGCGACATGGGACATCTGTCACACTGCTGTGATTCAAGCTGTTCATCTACATCAGTTATTTTTCTCCAATTCTGTATTACACCCCACCAGTCCAATCATCATCAGTGTTCAGAACAGGGCAAAGATTGGGGCTAATTTTAGCATAACATTTATACTACATAGTGTTTCTGCCAACAAATGATGTGTAATATCTGTGTTACCATTTTCAGTAAATATCATGTGACAATGATGAGGTCATGTGACAACAATTTAACATGCTGCTGTTTAAAATGTTTAGCATTGCATATTGTGTTAAAGTAAACTGTATACCCTATAGCAAAGAAGGTCACAGATAAGATCTCATTAATATCTTAAATTGTTCTCCTAACCAGGAATGAGATTAAATGGAGGGCAAATGGAAACTTCAAAAGTTGTTTTAATTAAATTTTAAATTTAAAATGTTTCTATTTTTACTTATCTTAAGCGTTTTTATGAGAAATATCTGAGATTAAGTAAATAAAAATTTCCAGGACAGTATGTACTGCACACTAGGCAGTAAGCTGTTCCATTTCCAACATCTAAAGACCTATCTAACGACCTTCTCTTTTTGACCAATAGGAGCGCCTTTTATTGTCCCTGCTCCCCGCCCACATTGCAAGAGTGATGAAGGCCGAGATCATCCAGAGACTAAAGGGGCCAAACTTTGGCCAGGCAGAAAACACCAACAACTTTCACAACCTCTACGTACAAAGACACACCAATGTAAGGTAGGACTTACTGTATCTATATTTTCTGCTGTTTTTTTATGCAGACCAGATAGTATATATACACACTCTGTAGTTCCTGTCAGACTGTCATACCCTCTTTCTGACTGAATACAAAGAACTAGATTTCAGCAACCCAGAGTTCAGACTCTAAACAGTTTTTAATCATTCTATCAAACAAACACAATCTTCAGCCAATTAGGAAGAAATACTGAAGAGGCACTTCATTGGAACATAACTGTATTTTTTTTTTTATTGCTCTGAAGCACAGAGAGTCCAATGCTGTTTATAAAGCAGTATGCTTCAAAGCATTTCTTGTGCTCCTCTAATATGTTTGCTGTCTTTGAGGTAGACTGTTGAGAGATCTGCTTATTATCATTGTAACTAAATGAAGAAAAGCAACATGGATTTCTCAACATCTACATAATATTCATTTGTTCAAACATGCAGCAAAAATTCATATCTGACACACAGATTTTCTTTAGCATACTCGACAACAAATCTATTTAGTTTTGTAGCTCGAACATCAAGAAAAGCACATGAAATCTAATTCTTGCAAACCTAATTTAAATTAGATTGGGATTTTTTTACAGTGTGAACAATCAAATCAGGTTTTAGACATACATTTCAATTCATACATTTTCTTCAGTAAACTATTTGTCCTGTCTGGGATTTGACCCCATGGCTTTGGTGTTGCTAGTGACAGGCGCTACCAATTGAGCTACAGGAGCCCATCACACAGGGCAGCACACCCATCATTAAAGTTACTGCAGTATATTGGCAGCATTAAGTAGCTTGTTGTTTAGGGAATTAAGTGTAAAATTACATCCAAAATATGTATTTGATGCTCCATACCAGTTTGGAGAAAGCTCATGTTTTTCCTAAAATTATTTATTTATTTATTTTGCAGCATACTGTATGCTGATATAGTTGGGTTCACCCGTCTAGCCAGTGACTGTTCACCTGGAGAACTGGTCTATATGCTAAACGAGCTCTTCGGCAAATTTGACCAGATAGCCAAGGTGGTGTATTATTTAAATGTTGTTACATACATTGGCTTTAAAATGTTTTTGGACACTTTACCCACTCTTAACAACGTCATTAGATGATATAATATCGAATATAGTGTCATTTATTTAAAAGAAAGATCATTTTTAGCGCACATGCAGAGATTTGGTGCAGAGACAGGGCATTAGAAAGACAAATTAATATTTTTTAACATAGCCTAAGTGTCCAAATACACCGTACTAATAAATTATGTCTATATGTATTTATTTGTCTGTATAATATAGTATAGTCTAATACATCAATGTCTATGTTGCTTTTTTATTGGTTTGTTTATAGGACAATGACTGCATGCGGATCAAGATCTTGGGTGACTGTTATTACTGCGTCTCAGGGCTGCCTGACCCTCTGCCTGACCACGCAAAGAACTGTGTGAAGATGGGGCTGGACATGTGTGAGGCCATCAAGTAAAAGAGCACACTGCCTTTCTCAACACACACATCAGCTCTCTTGAATACTTCATTCTGATTGGTCAAATACAGTGGAAATGTTTGGAAGTATTATTTCCAAATACACTGGAAATAATTCTTTCAGATATTTTCATATAGTGACCACAGAATTGTATAATAGATTTATTTGTGGGGATAATGCACAGTCAGTCATTAATACAAAGTAAATATATTTAGAATGATACAAAACATAGAAAGCATAATTAGTTAACAACGGCAAGGTCATGGGTTCGATCCCAGAGATTGCACATACTCAGAAACAATGTATAGTATAATGCAATGTAAGTCGCTTTGGATAAAAGCGTCTGCCAAATGCATAAATGTAAATGTAAAAATAAGTTAGGCGAATCTACACCTAAGATTCTAGAATGAGGTATGAGGCTATATTATATAACTGCCTTTACGTCGCAGGAAAGCAGTTCACCTGGCAAAGCTTGAAGTGACAGCACTGGCAAGCCCGACAATCAGCTTTCCTTTCTCACTGTGCAAACAAACACTTGAAAATACTGTTATGATTCTGTATTAGTGTAAACACATGGTAGGGATTCCTCCATGTAGCTTCTATGCAAAGTAAAACATGCTCAGGATAGAGATAGACTTAATTAGACCATAATTACCTCTTAATGCTGTAAAGGATCCCCTGTGTTTTCTTGCATACAGAAAAATATGATATTTTTGTGGTAAGGCTGACCGTACATTATTCCCTACATATCTTTCAATATTAGAACAAAACAACCCGAACTATACCAGCTACAAATCCATCCCTTCTAATACCCCTAAACAAGATGTCATCACAATATTTCCTTTCATCATCCACCAGGAAGCCTTTGTTTCTCATGATGTCTGTCCTTTAAAGCACTACCCTCTATGAAACCAAAATAATCCCCAGACTCAAGATGTGTAATGTTGTTGAAACTCTTTTTCTTCGTTTTTACCCCCCACTTTCTGTCTCAATGTGCTGCCCTCTGTTTCCACTCACTTTCATGATTCTTCACCCGTCCTGAGCGTCACACACGCGCCCTCACTGCGCTATCTCCCTCTTTCACACACTCACAAATCCATTTGAGGGGTAATTGAGGACCCACCATGGTCTTATCGAGAGAGGAATGCTGTGTGACGAATCCGCACTGAAATCATCTGTGAGTGGCACACGCCTTTCTAATGGGCGAACAGTGGCAGTGCCGGATCACTTTGTCCCAGATGAGATTCTAAGACACTTCATTGTAAGAAGTGAAAGTAGTTAGTGGTATGAATAGTGAATGAAGAAAATACATTTTTTAATACATAAAATACAATTAGGCATTATGCTTCTGTACATCCCTGCTGGTAAAACGGCTGGTTAACCGAGTGTGTTGTGTCTTTAATTCTAATCCCCAACATGAGATATATATATATATATATATTATATATGAAATATGTTCCTTTCAAGCTATTAAACTAGATCATACTAAGATCATACTAGTGAAAAACAAGGTTATACTGGTCCACCATTTATACCAGCACTAACCAGCCTAAACTGGTTTAAGCAGGCCACTGCAGCAGGAAGATTCTAACATTCAGCAGGTTTATCAGAAACACAGAGTGATATGTCTGTGTGCTGAATGAATAGATGCAACAGACACACTCCCTCATAAACCATCAAGTACCGCGGCAAATCCTGGCACCTTCTGATATTTAGTTTGCTATAAATATTTCTGGTGTAAAGCAAAGTTATGTCTGTGAAATATGATACTGTTTTTGTAGTTTTGGGACATAGAAATTTTGCTTTATTCACGCTGCCTGTCAAAAGTTTGACACAACTGACTGAATTTATGTTACTCATCTTAAAAACTTTTTGCTATATAGGATTTTATGTACAGTGGATGCTTGAAGTTAGTTTTGTAGACAAATATAAATTGTGCCGTCAAGTGAATTTTGTTTGGTTTATTCAAGTTAATGTATAATAAATAATTAATAAATGTATATTTAACTCTTTCAATACTATTTTAATACATCCCAGAATGCACTTCATGAGGGAATGCCCAGAGTGTGCATAGCTGTGGTCTAGACAAAGGGTGGCAACTTTGAAGAAACTAAAATATATAATAGACTTGATTTGCTTTTTCAGCTATTACATTTTTTTACATATTTAACATTTGTGATATTTATTAGTTTTGATGGCTGCTGTTATTTTAAGGTAGAAAATAGTACTATTATAGTGTGTCCAAATGCTTGACTGTGGGTTTGTGTTATTTTAGAAAGGTGAGAGATGCTACCGGGGTTGACATTAACATGCGTGTTGGAGTGCATTCTGGGAATGTTCTCTGTGGTGTGATTGGACTCCAGAAATGGCAGTATGATGTTTGGTCACATGATGTCACCCTGGCCAATCACATGGAGGCTGGAGGTGTACCTGGGTAAGAACAGGCTCAGAGATATGACTTTTTTTGTTTCTCATTTCATGATTTTCACATATTTGCTACAAGTGCTTTTACTCTCATGGAGTGTCCTTGACGTTAACAAAAATTATCTATTGAGAGATACAATGCATGTGCTTTTGTGCTAATGCTGTTTTGTTAAACAACAAATAATAAAAAGAAAAAGCCAAAATGCAGATCTTCATTGTTTAACACAGGTCATTTTTTTGTATATTAATGCTATTGTCTCTGCAGGTGTTGAAAAATTTGAATAACTACTTGTGTTATGCAACTTTTTATGATGTATATTTCCATTTTCCAGTGTGTTATATTTGTGTGCTCCTATCTAGGCGAGTTCACATTTCATCTGTTACACTAGAACATTTGAATGGAGCGTACAAAGTTGAGCCAGGGAACGGACAGAGCCGAGATTGCTACCTGAAGGAGCATGGCATCATCACCTACCTAGTCATCAACCCGAAGGTAAAACATGTACAGCTTCAACAAGTGCATAAATAACTAGATTTCTGCTGCTAGGGTGTTCTTGCTAGGTTACCTGGTTGCTAATTGGTTATTTACTGGCCCTAGTTAAAAGAACCCTTTCTGTAAGTTTCGACAATGTAAGTCTGTATGATTTGGTTTACGGCTATAATAATTTATAAAGGTTAATATTACATAATATTGTTGCTATTTAGGGTTAGGGGATTATATGTATATCCCTGACTCAAGGTAAGCGCAATAACAATTATTATAGTGATTATTGTTTTAGCATTAGTGATTATAAATATCACCACAAGTTATTTGAATTGTTCATGTATTGCTCAGACAATTAGTTACAACATAAACACAAATCATATCATACACATTGTTTCCTGCTGTGTGATTGTTTATAAATCATATAACAGTGTGTCAAGCTGCTACTAAATCAGTTATTTAAATTTATTTTATTCACCTTGAGCATCAGTTAGGTTAATGAGACTATTTAGACATTGTAATCAGGCTAATTTAATTTTGTATTCATATCTGACAATCTTGAAAAGACTTGAAAAGACTGTTGAAAAGACTGTTTATGAAATTGCATGTTCAGTTAACTGTAGTCGTTAGCATAGCACAGAAATAACCCGGACATCAAGACCCAAAGGAGTCCAAAATATTCATCTTCTCAGATGTGTGTGGGCTTCTCTGCCCACAGATATCATAGTGCCTGGCACCATATATTCAAATAACAACGCCTATTCTTTTATTTATCCAGTACGTTATTTACTTTTCAACAATGCATTGGCCTGAGGTAACAAAAGCAGCAACGTTTTTCTCATAAGAGATTCATGTATTTATTTTCTGCTCTTTCTAAGCCTCTCAGCTTAAACATAACAACCCACTTTCACCCACTCTCCCCACACTCCCATTATGATTATCAAATTTGAGTTTTTAGTGCTTTTGCTTGTTTGGTTAGTTAGTGGTTTGGTTTTCTTTTTTCTCTCCACTTCAGCTATTTGCGTAAGCAGGTTTTTATTTTTTTGTTGTTTGTTTTCCTTTTTTGAATCATGACAGTGTAAAGTACATTAGATCCGCAATGTACAGATTTGAAGTAACATCCTATGTGACATTTTGAATGATGTATATACTGTACAGGCCGCTTATGTGTGTTTTCTACACACAAGTCATGTCTTTAATGTGAGTGTTCACTTTCCATCATCATTTAATGAATTAGACCATATTCCTATCAAACCAGTCAAAAAATCCTAAAGGAATTGTGTGCTAATGGAATTTCAGTCAGAATTTGGAACCTCAAGGATCCTAATGAGACCAAAGTACATGAGGCATAATGTACAATCAGTTCATAATATGTTATAATAAAGCCAGACATAGTGCTAAAGATTTAAAGTTTTTATTTTGCTATAATGACTGGGTGACTGTACTTATTTACGTGACTATACTTACTAAATAAATAAATATACTGATATGATAAATATTGATTGAAGTAAGAGACAGTGAAGTTTTACAAGAAACATGGAACTAGCACAGTGTAGGAAAGTGGTTGTCAAAGACTATGGTCAATATACAGGTCAATATACAGTTTAGGAATATATACACAAAAATGTTTGACTGATCAAATTCAAGTATTCCAGAAAGTTCTGTGATATAATAGTATACCAGTCTGCTATGAAAGAAATAAGACTCTACAGATATCTTTGTTCCTACTGAAGTTCTAAAACAGTAAACTGTCAAAGAGGAAATTCCTTTATCAAGTATGATTTTATTCAACACTTAGCAGACGCTTTTATGCATTTGGAAAACACTTTCATCAAAAACACTTACAGTGCATTTAGGATATACAATTCATCAGTACATACACTATATTGCCAAAAGTGCTCTCTCTGTATATTGCCATGATCTCTATGCACTGTTCTTGAGCTTACTATTTTCTGTTTAACTTTATTTACTGTTCTTGCGCACTATGCGCCTCAGTATTTGCTGACCCTCTCTGTCATTATCCGTGGCCCACCACTTCATGGCTGAGTTGCTGTCATTCCCAATCGCTTCCACTTTGTTATAATATCACTAACAGTTGACTGTGGAATATTTAGTAGCGAGGAAATTTCACAACTGAACTTGTTGCACAGGTGGCATCCTATCACAGTACCATGCTGGAATTCACTAAGCTCCTCCACTAAGGCCCATTCTTTCACAAATGTTTGTAGAAGCAGTCTGCATGACTAGGTGCTTTAATTTATACATCTGTGACCATGTAAGTGATTTGAACACCTAAATTCAACTATTTTGATGGGTGAGCGAATACTTTTGGCGATATAGTGTATTTTCCCTGGGAATTGAACCTTTGTGCTGCTAAAACAATGATCTACCAGTTGAGCTAAAGAAACACTTTATTTAATGATTGATAAAAATAACTTAAAATCCAATCTCATACACTTTGCTTTTGACAAGGAACCCCTAACACACCCATAGCCTACAGTATATCACATCCATTTATTATTCCTTATAATTTCTGATGTTACTCAGGTGGGTAAACGGAGTCCACGGCTCCCCTGCCTGGATGGGGTTAAGATGAGGGCATCTGTCCGCATGACGCAGTACCTGGAGTCATGGGGGGCGGCCAAGCCGTTTGCCAACCTCCACCACAGAGACAGCATGACCAATGAGAACGGCAAGATCAATACACATGTGAGTCACGCAGAGCGCACATGAAAATTAACACTGGAGAAGAATCCAGAGATTCACCAGAGATTATGATTCATCTTTGAACCGATAACTAGCTGGTGAATTTATTCAGTTAATTCTAATTAATGAATCACCATTGATGACTTTTAAACTTCATTTGCAATTTTCACAGGACGTGCCGTTAGGGCAATACAGCTGTCAACAAAGGTCAGAAAGGTCTGTTTTGTACTTTTTTGTACTGTTCGTGATAATATTTTATGACTTCATGATAATCTGCAAAATTATTGCAGAATATTTGCACCGAACTCATCTGCATTTCTGAAGTTGTCTAAAACTCTTTAAAGTCTCACTCTTCCTCTCTCTCTCTCTCTCTCTCTCTCTCTCTCTCTCCACTTCTTGCACCTCCTCCCACCCATCTTTTCAGACAAAAATCACAGAAGAAGAGATTTGAAGAGGAATTGAATGAAAGAATTATTCGCACCATTGATGGCATCAACTCACAGAAGTGAGCATCCATAATGCCCTGCATCTTATCTGTATGGAGGAATTTATGAATTCTCCGCAAGACAGCACAAGAAATAGGCAACTTTAAGTTTGATGAGAACAAATATGGACAGCCTTCTTTTTATCTCTTATAAAAAACATCCGTTACAGGACAGTGCATCAAATACTGCGTTGAAAATCTGGGATTTAAAATCCAATTTAAACCTGGAAGTAAACAAAGTCTAAAGGCCATGCCAGTTAAACAAAGCAATTCTGAAAATCATGTTAATTGCTTAGTTCAACCAAATAAAAACAGTGTATTACAAAAAAACAAGCATTTTAATTAGTGGTTTAAATCTGTGGTTTTTGGATCCCATTGTATAACAAATATATTTTCACCTCAGTTTACTTTCTAGGTATTTTTCTGCTTTGATGCCACTAAACAAACTATTATAACAACCATTGAATTGCTTTAAATAACAATTTATGCTTTCTTTCCCCAAGGCAGTGGCTAAAGTCAGAAGACATTCAAAGGATATCTCTGTTCTTTCACAATAAGATGTTAGAGAAAGAGGTACATTCATTATATCACAAACAGATGCTAAATACAAAAAAAACAATTTACAGAAAACTTAAAAGTGTACATATTTCATTGTCCTTTTTTGTTTCAGTACAGAGCAACAACTCTGCCAGCCTTCAAATACTACGTCACCTGCGCCTGTCTCATCTTCTTCTGCATCTTTATAGTTCAGGTTTTAGTTTTGCCAAAGTAAGTGTAACCCCCATGACCTCCTCAAAGTATCTTGTTCTCCATCTCGAAGCAATTACACCTGGCACCATCTCCCACAGCACTTAGAGCAAGTGAAACATAATAATATTGTGACATCTACACAACTGAGTGAAAAGAAGTGTGACCATAAAGACTGAGATGATAGGAACGTCAATGAGCGCCTGGAAAAGAAAATCGGAGGACAGTCTGGTTTGAAAATAATGTCTCTCTTTGTATGAAGTCAGACAGAAGAATCTATGCAATGCTTTACCCTAATTTACTGCTCATGTTGTCTGAGAATATTTTCGCTAAAAGCACACAGTTTTTGTTTTTCTCTCACTTCCTGTCATTGAGTTTATGTCAAATTGATTGTGAGATGTGCCACTTCAGAATGGAGATGAACATTTATGTTCTTATATTAAAGAAGCAATTGAATTTGTAAAGCATGGTATTGCAATTTATTGCTATTTTAACAAACCCCTCACCCTAAATTTGAAACTATAGCAAAGAAGCCTGCTGGTATTTTTATTAGAGATAGGATTACGATTTCCATGTGGTAGATAAAAAACTGAAAAAATAGCATAAACCAAAACTTCAACTCCTTTTTACTCAGGCCAGTAAGAAACCACCTAGTGACCTCTATAACCCCCTAGTAATGCCTTGGCAACCATCCAGACCAACCTGGCTGTGTCTGGCCGTACCTATTTGTTCCCAACATGGGAGGAAACTGGCTCCACATGGAGATATTACATTTACATTTTATGCATTTGGCAGATGATTTAAGCTAAAGCGACTTGCAGTGCATTCAAGTTACACATTTTATCAGTATGGGTGTTTAATGGAAATCGAACCCTCAACCATGGCACTGCTAACACAATGCTCTACCAGCTGTGCTACAAGAACACATTAGGTGTTGCCCACCCCGCAGCTCTGCAGATGTCCACCAGGGAGGCATGTGGAATGCATAAGGAACATGGACAAAGATCAGGCGCTCACACAATAGCAAGCATTCATGAATGATGCTGAATGATGCTGTATGTGCTGTTGGCATTGATAATCATCTAAGATTTTGTATCTCACAGAACTACCATCCTTGGGGTGTCTTTTGGAACAGCCTTCTTGCTGCTGGCCATGATTCTCTGCATTTGTTTTGCTGGTCACATACTGGTAAGCTGTTCTTGCACTTTTAGAGGTAAATATAAACTAGCTTTCTTTGATGCAGCTGTGTGAATGAAGAGGACTGCACATGTTTCTGCTGCTACAGGAAATCACTGCTGTGTATTGAAATGTCATTATAAGTAGAGGCTCCTGCACATTTAAGGCCCTCATCTTGTTAGAGAAAATGCCATACTGAGAGGAAAAAACATATCAGGCAAGATTGAATTTTTCTTGCTTTAGCCTAAGGAACAACTTTTTCTCAGCTCTTAGACGCCGCTGTCTATAATCAAATTATGAACCCCGTTTGAACCTAAACAGCTTAAGTAAATGTCACCTGTATCTGTCTCTCTCTCTCTCTCTCTCACTTTATCGTGTATATTATTATAGCTTCTGTGAGGGTAAAATGTCTAAGTCAATATTCAATAGCCTTGTGGATTCACTCATGTGTGAACTCTTGAACATGTCATCAAAAGAAAGAAATGAGAAATGATATTTTGCTTCAAATTATATTTTCCTATTGTATGTTGTATTGTTGTATTGGCAGCACAGTAAATGTTGTATTTGCTGTGCTGCCTATAATTTATTCTGATTTATAAATAATGATAATTCCAGAGCTTTGCTTTTTGGCATGTGGGAGAAGATTAAAAAGATGTGTGAGAAAGGAAATCAATGACAAATAGCCCAAAATTGTTTGTAACATGTATTTTGCAGCATTATTTAAAGCATTTTTTCCAGAAATGTGACCTAGAAATGTTTACAAGAAAAGTCACCCTTATCCATGCAATTTGTATAATCAGAGTACCTGTTTCTCTGCGTATTAAGGAAACGATATGATATTTTTAGCAGACATGATCTTTCACAGCCTTTGAAGAGTTTACATACCATCCGACCTCCAGTTCAGCTTACTTTGCCCCCAGTCTGCTAATTACCGAAAGTGTTTTCACTTGAAGATACTGTTTTCATGATGGCAAAAAGGCCCCAGTAAATAGTGGAGACCTCACGCTATCCCAGAAATGCTCCAGTTTCATTTCTGTGTCAGAAATAAATGGCATCTTGATTGATAATATATCTCATTTGCTTGTTTGTGATTATTATTTATCACTGGCTGGCAGATAACTCGTCCCTGTGGGTTTTGTGAACGTATATAAGGGACTGTATTTATAAATGTCTGTGGTACTTGTGTTTTGAGTTACTTTAATAATAGGCCACTGACAACCAGCAAGCATCGTAAATGTCTAGTGCTCTGTGGAATGTAGTAAAAATTATTTTGCAACTTAGTTCCTACTTACCAGTTCACGTGGTTCTGCACAAATGAAAGAGGGTCTGAGGTCATCTCATAGATTTTCTGTATTTAAACATTGAAAGCCATTGTGGATGATGTAACTAACACATGATTCACTGGCGAGAGCTGTTCATTTGGTTCCACTACCTTTCACTCTTTTTATATTGAGGCCTGAAGTGTCCTTTATACAGTCGAGTGTTTTTGTAAAATGCTGTAACGCTGCAATTATTTTCATCCCTACAATACAGCATTACTGAGCACAAAAAGGGTGACACAGCCTCTACAGAGTGAGACAGGCATCGGTTTTGTGTTCAAAAGTACAAGTAGTTTTACAAACAGATCTTTTGGACTTCAAGTTTTATTGCAGATATAGGCTTATAGAGTAACTGCATCTTATTCCAAAGAAGGTTTGTTATATTTGGCCAAAATCGAACATTGTGCTCCGCCACCAAAACAATTTTCCTGTTCGGATTATGTAATCAAGGCCACATGTACTATTGGATAATGTTAACCAATAGTCAAAAGACTCCTGTTTCAGTTAATGCAGTGATTCTGAAATAATGCCAGTAATTAATGGCAAGAATTCTGAAAAAGAAGTGTCACATTGAGATAAATTCAAATATTCTAGAGGATGAACTTGACCTTTAATCTCCTCAAAAGTAGGTGTCTATGGTGTTTTAGGAAACTTAACAGCATACATTGAGGTCTGGTTCAGTTTTGGCCTGGATGCGTGGATTTCCATATATATATGATGTTTATTAATGTCTAATTTACGAGTACAGTGGGTGGTTCAGTGGGTAGCACATTGGCTCCAAACAAGAAACAAACAATGTCCCTAGTTTGAGTCCTGGCTGAGCCAGGAGACCTTTCTGTGTGGAGTTTGCATGTTCTTCTTGTGTCAACATGGGTTTCTATCAGGTACTCTGGTTTCCTCCCACAGTCCAAAGAACATGCTCATTACAGATGCAGGTTAGGTGAACTGGACATGCTTAATTCCCCTTCCCTGACTTCTGTGTAGATTAACAGTTTTCTTCCATGAATTTCTGCCTTAGTTGCTGGAGAATAAATGAATTTATATTTACTTAAGAAAATTTATGAATTTACTTGTGGAGTACAGTCATAACCTTGGGCATAAGGAATAAAAGCAAATATGCTAATGATGTTGGTGGGAGTCAAAGTTTTTTTTATTTTCCTCTTGTTGCCGTAGCAATGGGGCAAAGCAGCCTCCTGCACTATGCCCTGGCTTCCTAGCTCCTCTAAAGTCATCACCAACAAGCCCTGGATACGACTCGCTCTCACCATGGCAACCACTGCACTTATCCTGGTAATGGCTGTGTTCAACATGGTGAGTATCACTACTGCCAAATACTCATCCTGTCAACTAGATTGGACTGCATTGGTAATTATTATGATTCATTACATGTACTCATGATTCTGTATGACCACGCATGCGTGTGTTCAATAAGGACAGCTCTGTGCTTTCATCATGGGCACTTCAGTTATGGTTATGTCGATACCGTCAACAGCTGTAGTGGCTTTATGACTCTGTAGTTCAGGGAACTCTTGAGTGATGTTAATGTTAAATGTCTTTCTCTTGCCCTGCCTGTCCAACCTCTGGTGGTCAATAATATGAATTTTAATCCCTAAAAATAATTTATACTGCTGTGTAGTGCATGTGTCTGTATAAACATTGTTAGTTCAGCCTATTTAATATTTAATATATAAAAATGTTAGCAAAATGTCCAGTGTGTCCTTTTTAATTAAATGAATGAAGGCTGTGCCTATACAAAGTCCATACAAAGTGTACATTATATTCAAAGTCGTCTACATTTAGACATTTACATTTAGGCATTGAGCAGGCACTTTTATCCAAACGTTGACTTACAAGGTAAGGAAAACAATAAAGTGATATATCAGAGGGAGGCAATAACATGAAAAGTGCAGTATAAAATTACAGTTAAAAAGTAACAAAGTTCCCACAATTACTCGAGATGATACCTGTTGAGAAACACTCAGTCAATCATAAACTCTTAATTTAATCATAATTTATTTTTTATGACCATTTTCCACCCTGCTTCTGTGCTTTTAAGACAGCTGCTTCACATGCTAAATAAGAAACAGCACTTTCCTGCACTTTATTCTTGACCAAGCATGGCTCTTTTTATTTCTTAGTCTTATAAAGCTGTTTGTAATTTTGTATTATTTTATTCATTACAAAAGAGATTTGCACTTATCTAGACAGTTGGTGATAAATCAGTGAGCAGTGTTTGGACAGTTGGTGAGATTTAGATCTGGAATCTGTGATGATTTCGAACAGAGAGTGAAATTAGTGTCAGCTGTCTGCAGAGACTTATCACTGTAGTTAGCTTCACTGTACTAGGAATCTGTTTTAGCGTGGATTATGGATTATGATCCCTCAACTCAAATGGCTGTCTGTCCGTGTGAAAGAGGAGGAGCGTCCCCTTCCTCCACATATTTCTGCCCCAGGTGCCGAAGAAAGAGCTAGTGTCAATTGTCTTTATACATTCAAGTTAAAATGTTTAAATACTTGGCCTGTAAGTTAGTGTGTGTGTGTGTGTGTTATAGGTAGATTTACTTAACCATATACTGGAGACAAATTGTATACCCAAAAGTCAAAACCAGCAAAACCTGACAAATCTGAGCCTTCTTTTAGGATGCCCTCATTTCTAAAAACACTAAAAATATAGTAAACAAAGTTTTTGTGAAAATGCAGAAAGTATTCTGTTAGGGTTAGAATGTGGGTTGAGTTTAGGCTATAGTGTTTCTAACTAGCTGTGTATAAAAACAATAGAAGTCTATAGAAAGTCCCGATTTAGACAGATAAGTAAATGTGTGTGTGTGTTCTGTGTGTGTTCTGGCCCTGGTTCAATTGCTAATGACTTACATTGGACCCCAAAAGTATTTGCACATTAAGCCACACTTTAAAACATAAAAATGCAATTGCTTTAGAAATCAAGCTCTAAAATAAGCGAATTCAACGATTTGCTGGCCACATATCACAGGGTCAACATGTTTTAAAAATCTCAGCATCTTTTTAATTGAACCATTTATTAGTGGACAACAGCTACAGTATATCCAAAGCATCACCATTTTTCATTTATCATTTGTCATTAAATTTGTCCATGAGAGTCTTCACTGCTTCTCCCATGTGCTTGTACCCTACTGATTGCTTGTAGCTACAATTTTGTTGAATTTAACTCTTGTGAAAAATGTGTGATACACTTCTGTGAAACATATGAATTAGAACAGATAACAGATGAATTTAGCTAAAAGTGAGTGTCTTTCTGTTGTAATACTCTACATTTTGTTTTTCTCCATCTGTTGTGTCGTAAGTTCTTCTTGGGCGATGATAAGATGATATCATCAACTCCACTGAACATGTCCAACAGCAGTACGGATGGTCCATATGGCGAAGGCACAAACTCCACAAACAACAAATTCTACTTGCCTGTAAGTTGCATTAAATCTGTTTATATTACATGTTTTTAGCAGGCGAATCAGGGACTCTGTACAATGTCATGAGTTAAAATGTTTTGTTTGACTCCATTTTTAAATAACACGTTTTGATATGTGCGTGACTTTGGTAACTGTAACATTATTTCACAGCTAAATACTTGAATACTTGGCAATAAAGCTCTTTCTGATTCTGATTCTGAAAATACATGAAATACCTAAAAAATACATGTATTTGCCCGATTCACAATAATCACAATATTCTGTGTTTGGAGTATTAAATAGTAAATAGCTGCAAATTTTGTGAATTACATGTTTGTTCAGATATTACAGGTATGTAAATACATTTTTTAAGGACTTTTGCATTTAACCAATACCAGTAAGTAGTGAACACACACACTTACCCGGAGCAGTGCGTGGCTATCACTGCAGTGCCCAGCAATTGTGGGTAAGGTGCCTTGCGCAAGTGCACCTCAGTCGCTTCCTGTCGGCATTGGGATTCGAACCTGTGAACATTGAGTTGCAAATCCAGCTCTCTAACTCTGTGGGACCTAAAGTACAAATGGCATATTTCTAGTTCCTATATATTAAGCTGTGATCATCAAAGCAAATCGTTTTTCACACCACTGCATCCATGCATTGAGGCTGTGTCATGCTTATGTGACTTAAACTGTAGAAAACAGTTAAAAACTGTGGAAAAAACATTACTTGGGAATATTTCTAAGAATTCCCAGCTGGTTAGAAGACAAGAGTCTGTTTTAAGAAAAGGCATGGTAAACTAAAGCCATTTCTAGCCATTCCTCAACAATTTGTTTTGCAATATTCTATGAATCACCATGTTCCATTGATGATAATCGGAAGGACTGTTTTGAAATATCTATTTTTAAAGCAGGTTCATGGTTGTTTCAGAGTTCTCAATAGACTGCAGAGTTACTCTTAGTGACCTTGAATGTAATTTTACCATTCATTTTCTCTAAAGGAATTTAAAAAATGACTCTAACTTAACCAGCAAGTATAAAACCAAAATGTTTTAAGTTTATTTTATTATTATTATAATATCTTTATGAGAGACTAACTTATAATTATATAATTTGCAATTATCATTAATCATTATTAAGAAAATGAGTGTGATTTTTATTTGCAGTCGGTCCTGATGAAAGTACAGGTGTAAATCTGATTGGCTGTCTCTGTCCCAACAGTACTTCATCTACAGCTGCATTCTGGGATTGATCTCATGCTCTGTGTTCCTGAGGATAAACTATGAGTTAAAGATGATAATCATGCTTGCTGCTGTAGTGGGTTATAATATCATCATTCTCCAGACTCATGCCTCAGTACTGGATCATTACAGCACGGCCCTCTACAGAACCCAGCAACCTGATCGGTACTGGACTCCCCATACACCTACACTTCTATGCATACATGCAGAAATACAGGGTGGGATGAAGGAATAAAGAAACTGTACACATAGATGAGGTTGGAAATTGACAGTGAATTTTCCAGAAGGCATCAAATATCTCTATATTTTGGGACTGTGAGTGACAGATGCTGTAGGCTTTGTGTAGATTTAAATGGATTAAAAGTCTTTTTGGATGACTTTTTGGAAGTAAAAGATAAGATACAGTCATTTTTTTTATTTAAAATTGATCATACAATCAATTTACTTGTGCTATTATTGCATCCCATCTGTTTCATTTCTATCTCATTATTTTCTCCTTTACTTGGTTTTTTGTTTGATAGCTAAAATCCTGCAGTTTTGCCCACAATACTAACATGGGTCTGAATAAAATAATCCACAGTGTTGCTGAAAAGTCATATGAATAAACAGACATGTCTACACACACAATACTTTTTTATCTGTAATTTTTGTTGCTGTATTTCTCTTTGTGTTCAGACCAGGAGTTCTTAAAGATTTGAAGACCATGGGCTCTGTGTCATTGTTTATTTTCTTCATCACATTGCTGGTGTTGGCGAGGCAGGTGAGTCTCTTTCAGTTGCACAAAGCAGATACAGTTAGCACAGCCTTCATACTGCTACATGCATTGGGTTCATTGTTTGCAAGTTTTGTCTAACGATTTTTATTATTAGGACTATATGCACTAAATTCTAAATGTTCTCTCCTGTAAAGCTCTTAAATCTCCTTTGCACAAGCACAACACCCAACTTAAAACTGAAGTTCTTAATTGTCTTATAACGAACTTGATGCAACAAATTTAATTAAGCAGAAGTGGACATGATATTTGTGAGGTGTGATGAAGGGGAAGTTTTTTAGTTTCTTTTCTTTTTCTTGGTCCCTGAATGTTGTCCAGTGTTGAGCAGTGTGAACTGCATCAAAATGTTTTTAAAAATGTAAACAGATTTAATTCATTTGATAGTTTCAGAAATAATACTCCTACAATGTGAAGGCCCATTCACACCAAAAACGTTAACTATATTAGCGTCCACACTAACGTTTAGTTTATTATAAGCTTGCATGCTGCAGTTTCAGTCATGAAGATAGATGCAGATGACCTGCTGCTGCTTTACTTCTGCAAAGAAACAGAAGGATAAACAGACCTTCAAAGACTAAAAGAGTTGGGTGAAGTCATGACTCACCCAAGTTAAGAAATAAACATGCTCTGATCCCAGTGATTTCATTCCTCTGTATCGTTTTAGTTATGGACTCTGCTATTCTCTTAAATATAGCATACAGTTAATATTACATATAGCTTACAGCTAATGTTATCGTTCTTGGTGTGAACAGGCCTTTGGTTTGGAAGAATATTAGGGTGAGAAAATGATTTTTCATATTTTTATTTTTGGGTGAACTGCTGCTTTTAATGCAGTTTCTGGGAATTGTTAGGATTTCTGAAGCATAAAAATGTTTTCCCTATTACTTAAGTAGGTGTTTATTACATTATCAGTATTCTATAACCTCTGGCAGTATGAAAATCCAACCCACTATAACAAAGGTTCCAAGCAACCTTAAAGGGTTCAATACATGCCATTGTAGGAAACCGCAATAAATTTCCACAGTACAACATGTAGAAGATTATGTTTTTCAACCTTAAAGAAACCTATTCACCATCTCTGCAGGTTGGCTATGGGTCAGAATTTATTCTGTGCTTGCTTTTCATTCTGTTTCAAGGAACTATTTGTGCTTAAATAATAGATCCATCTAATGAACTTTGTATTTAAAATGAGCAGCTGTAGACTCATAAGGAATGTGGTGTCTGTGCTGATCAGGTGATAGGTAAGCTAAGGACAGACATTTCTCCAAAGCAATGAAAGATACAAACAATAAAGAGAAACATAAAAACAGATTTGGAAAATTGGTTTACCTGACAATCTTTTCCATGATGAATGCCTACTCAAACACAAAGGGGCCAAACGGAAGGAACTGAAACAATTTATCACAATAACGGCCCTTTATTCAAAAACAATATGTAAATATATGAACTGCACTTGTGTACATTTAAGTCTGCTTTCTTTGTTATCATGAAAGTCATGTGATCAAATGTGTACCATCTCTTTACTTCTGTCCTCTTGTAACAGAATGAATATTACTGTAGGTTAGACTTCCTCTGGAGGAACAAGTTTAAGAAGGAGTGTGAGGAGATCGAGACCATGGAGAACCTGAACAGGGTGCTTCTGGAGAACGTTCTACCTGCCCACGTGGCTGAACACTTTCTGGGTCGTAACTGGAAGAACGAGGTGAGACTGTCAATCCACAGAGCTGTCAGCCTGTTAAAATGCTTAGTGATTTATTAGTTAAATGATATGCTCATTGATTTATTCAATTAACCTCAATAACTGCATAGACGTTAATTGTGGAAACAGCCACTTATTTACTTTAAAAACACATTCACAAAAATATAGTCCAAAATATCACATTTTTCATCCCCATGCATTTCTATGTGATTCATTCTGACAGGACCTCTACCACCAGTCGTACGATTTGGTGTGCGTCATGTTCGCCTCTATCCCAGACTTCAAGGAATTCTACACAGAATCGGATGTTAATAAGGAGGGACTGGAATGTCTCAGACTCCTTAATGAGATCATAGCAGATTTTGATGAGGTATAAAATCACTTACAGATGCATTTATATTTGATACATGCTGATTGTAGTTTAATAGACGCTGTAACATGTAACTCCCATTAAGTGCATCAAGTTTGTCTAATTGTTACCCGTGAATTCATAAATATAAACCGCAACCTCATTACTCTGTACATGAAAGAATAAAAATCTCAAAGCTTCATGATTTGTATTGTCTCAGGAAAGTGTATTTAAAATTGCTTAAGTTAAATGATATATGTATAATGTATATGGTAATGTAATATTCCAAATAAAAGCCTTAATGAGTGATATCATATACTAATGCCCATGAGCAACCCAAGTAATTTTTCATGCTTAAAGTCCAGCGTAAACTCATCAAGTCCCTCAAAATTTACTGACCAATCCCAGGTTGGCAACGTTTGACACCCAGCATATCGGCAGACAAGCATTAGCTCTTGTCTAATGTAAGATTATGGAACTGCTGTGCATTAGGATAGTTTAAAATAGAATTTTACTGTAATTCAGTTCACTTTTCAATGTATGTTTTGATGTATAAATCTCTCATGGTAATGCCAGCAGATGCCTATTTTCTCTATTTATCTATTATAGCTGCTCTGACCAAACTTTGACTGTACAATACATGTTAACTCAGAATAATGCGCTTGTTCCTGACAGTTGCTGTCAAAACCCAAATTCAGTGGTGTAGAGAAAATCAAAACCATAGGCAGCACATATATGGCTGCTACTGGGCTGAACATGACCCCTGGACCAGAATACACCCAGGTAAATAGTTCCTAAATTGTTATTCTTATGATTGTTGCAAGGAATTAATTGCAAGGAGTTACCTGTCTGTGGTTCTGAAAACTTGGTTTGTAAATAATTTATATATAATTAATATTTTATAATTAATAGTTTTCTTTTCATTGAGACTGACAGGGCTAGTCAATTGTGAGATTTCAGACAGTGAAATTATATTTGCTGTTCTGATTCTAAAGGACCATGACCGGCAGTATATGCACATTGGAACAATGGTGGAGTTTGCATTTGCTTTGGTGGGAAAGCTAGATGTCATCAACAAGCATTCCTTCAATGACTTCAAGCTGCGAGTGGGTAAGCAGGACCTATAAGTGTTTTTACTTCACACCTAGAATTTACATGTATCACTGGCAGGCGCTTTTAAATAAAGCAACAGTGCATTCAAAAAGACATACCAACTGTCTTTCACTCAGCAACAGTAACTGTTAGTCATTGCTAGCACGTCGTCTCAAAATAATCTTCAGGAAGTTTTAATTGTTTCCGGCCTCTCTCCTCAGGAATAAACCATGGTCCAGTAATTGCAGGCGTGATCGGAGCACAGAAACCGCAATATGATATCTGGGGAAACACTGTAAATGTGGCCAGTAGAATGGAAAGCACTGGGGTACTTGGGAAAATACAGGTAGATCCTTCTGACCTGCACGGAATGTGGTCTGTGTGTCTGTTGCATTATTGATGAGCGTTCAGGGCCTTTCAGTGGATCTATCAATATTTCCTCTCCAGGTCACAGAGGAAACAAGCCGGATTTTGCAGACGTTGGGATACATGTGTTCCTGTCGTGGGATCATCAACGTTAAAGGGAAGGGGGAACTCAAGACCTTCTTCGTTCACACTGAGATGAGCAGATCTTTATCACAAGGGAATGTTATGCCTTGAACCTTAGTCACACAGAGACACACACAACAAATCAAAAAATTGTTGTAAAAATAGCGATTAAATACAGTTGTACAGTACTTGTACAGTTAAAAACACCACCTATATTCAAACCTATAATGTAGGCCTAATATAGTGGAGCTTTACAGTGTTCTGTTCGCACCACATACAAGATTTTTTTGCATTGCTTTATAAGTAATGGATGGCTAAATGTAACTGACTGTAACCGTGTTTTACCTAAACCATAATTTAAAACAGCTGAATTTTTTTGGTAAAATAAAGAAATATTAACAAAGATGGCCATGTTTTAAAGCTATCATTTTGTTATCCATTAAAATTTCTATATAAATGTCAGTGTCTGTTTCTGTGATTTACTGGGAAAGTAGTACAAGCACATAATTAACTGATAGAAAAATATATTTCAATACAATTCAATATAAGGTTCAATACAAGTTTAGCCCTAAGGATAACATCTGTTGCTTACAATAGACAATAGTTTTGATTTGATCCTCAGCAAAAGTTGTTTGCAGTAATGTATTTGTAATAGACGTTTATGGAGCAAGACATTGCACTGGAATTAATCAATAAAACATAATTTGTTTTAAAATTATAGCCTCGAGATTAAAACTAAATGATTAGTGTTGACACTAGAATTTTATTGGTAACCATAACCAGGCATTTTTCTGCCTAGAACACTAGTCCCACCACTAAAAGGATTATTTAAACACATTTTTGTACAGGTTATTTATCAGAAATATGAGCTTCAGATTTTAAAACCTCTTGAATTCCTCACCACAAAGACTGTTAGTGTGTTACTGTAAACACAAATTTTGTTTGTTTATGCAAACTGAGGAACAGGTCACAGTCAGTGCTTGTAGTAACAGACTTGACTTGTTTTGAACCCAGAACATTCCTGTAATACAGTTTCAGTATGCTCTGTGATTTAACAATTTACATTAGTATAATATGTGCATTTCAATTTTTCATTGTCCACAGATTATAGTGTACATTTTAGGTGCCACCGAGCCAAAGTCTTCTACCAATGTTCATTTTTTGCTGTAGCAATCAGACTTAATGCAAGTGTCTTCCACGAGTCATGCTGTGGTGCTGGAAGTCATCCGTACACAGAGGAAGACAGAACAGGCTAGCCTAGCTGACTCCTAAAATGTTAAGATGGAGATTAAATACTCTCTTTAATTTCGTTTTGGGTAGGATGATCGTAAATTGAATATCACCTTGTTGTAATAAATGGTTTTCTTATTTTTTTTAAATATAAAAATAATAACTGCAACAATATGATGATTGGCCGTAGCTTTAATAGAAACACATTTTCATATTTTCATACATAATGTTAAATACATTTATTTCTCGACGTTTCTGACAAATCATTTTCACACTTTTTCATCTATTTGCAATGCAGTGTTACAATTTTAAACCTCACTGAATATGCTTATACGGGTTCAAGATAATTTGTCTAAACAAAGGGAAAATAATGTAAACAACATTTTCTATGCATTTAAATGGTCTTTTTTTCTCTGAATGATGTAAATGAAAATAAATGTACCATAAGCCTTTAATGTCATTTAACTGCTGGTTCAGGTCCACTGAAGATCAAGAACGATGCATTGGCCTTTCTCGTGCACTGAAAGCAGTTAGATAGATATGCTTCACCAAGTCTCCACACCAAACAAGACGTTTGACATTCTGAACAATAAAATCAATCATTTCAATCCTGTCAGGTATTCTTGACCAGTCATGATGAATGCAGTCCAAAGATGAAGAAGCTTGGCTTTGGTATCTGCAGAACATCACATTTAAAACAGTATTCTGATCTATTATTTTATATATTGCCCTGGTCCCCATACACTTTCATTTTCTGGAAAATTAAGACAAACATTTGCACAATAACCCCTTATAATTTCTACAGAAGAAAGAAAATCATACAGGTTTGGGATAAAATGAGGGTGGATAGATGATTACAGACTTCTTATTTTTAGAAAAACTATTTTATAAAACAAATTAGCATTTATGAGCAAAAATACGTTATATGAGTAATTTACAAAAGAAAAGGTAAATCCCAAGAGCACCAGGCCCCCTTATAATAACTATATAGATATTATATACTTTATATACTGGGCTACATATTCTAATTTACCACAAGTAGATTACCCGTATATACCCACGTGGATTCAGTAGCATTCACTGTTGACAGCAAAGTCAGAATTTCATTGCACAGGGAAACCTGTTTCCTCACTGTGCATATGACAATTAACGCTTTGAATCTTGAATCTTGGAGAAGATGGGCAAACACTGCACGCCTCAAGTACAGGCTGAAATTCCTCGTCTGCGTTCTTGTACAACAGCGGCACTGTCTTTTATTAGAATTTATTAAATTAGATCATTTTTTATCGAACATCTCTCGATATTATCTAATGAATAAAAGCAATCTGATAATCTGTTAATAATGGCTCTAAAAACTTGCGTTGAGCAACAGCTCCATCTACTGAATTTACTTGAATTAGTGAAGCAAGGTAAAGCCAATATGCCAAAATAAAAGCCCCATAGAAAAACAAACGGATTTTTAAATCGAAACTATAAAGATAAAAAACAGACAAAGACACACGTTTTAAATGAACGTGTTTCTATTTAAATTATTTTGTATAAATCTGATAATCTAACAAGATGCCAATGGATAGCTATTTGTTAAAGTTTGCAATTCTGTTGTTAAATTCTGTTTTTTTATGAATTAACACTAGTATGACTGAATTAATACAACTGAAGAAAATCGTGGTAACCGTATACATCCAGACTGATACATCTACTTTTAAAAATCTGCGATAATCATTAATCATTTAACATAAACAGACCTAACGTGTTTTATTATCTGTCCGGGACAACACGGTTACCTGACAACCACCGTGTTTAACCAGTTATGTAAAAATTACAATGGCTATCATGGTTTACTACAAACAGCCATAATTACTATAATTTCTGGTACTACTGCAAAAAAAGTTGTTCTGGATCACATTCACACAGTAATAGAATCTTTAAAAATGTTTCATATTGTCATTTTTTATTTAATTAACAATGAAAGCGGTGTAATCACTTTTGTTACAGAAACAGTACCTGTAGCTGTGGCCAATTAAATAAATCATTATTACCACTTTGAACACAACACGCTTTGCGTGCCATGTCACTTGTATTTCCAAGTATGTAGGGAGGGCAAGTCCAGACTGAACTGTGGGGTGTGACAAAAGAAAACAGGCGTTGCTTATGTCATTGAAGAGTAAGATGAAAAGGGGGACAAGAAAGACATGATTTTTGACGGCCACAGAAAGGCTCCGCACACTTGACTCGATTCCACTTTAGACTAACCGGGTAAGAAGCCTTCGTGTATGAGACCTGTATAAGGATCTATCATGAGGAGGTGAGTGAAGGATTCGTCATAAGGTAAATTTGACGTATGTGAAGCATTTTCAAGCGCCCAGATGTCAGATATGTTTGTTCACGTGTTTACACACTGCTAAGCGACAAAGTGGATCGCTGCTGTTAAAGAATCAAAAGCGCACGCTTTGCAGTGTACAATCTTGGCTCATTGTATGTATTTAAATGTAAAATAGAAGCGTTTTGGTTTGCCGTCAATATTCGATTGAAGCATCTGCTTAACATAGTATTATTTCTGTTGGTTATATTTTAACTTTGATAACAGATTAAGTGTTCAAAAACAAACATTGTTACGCTTAAACAAGTTCTGGGGATGTTTAAAGAGGTTGACGTGAAGTATCAAACTCGTAATAATCTTTGAACAGCTTTTACTTATTAATACTTGTATTTCTACAAGAACATAGTGCACTTGTATTATAGAAGTTCAAAGTTAACTTATTTTGATGATTTAGCCTTTCATCAAATAGATAGATAGATAGATAGATAGATAGTATGGGTATCTGCTTTGAAACAATATGTAATACAAATAAAAATAATAGACAGGTAGATAGATATATCTACTGTATACAAACAATCTAATTTTGTCTTCCCCTCTTTTCCACTTATCTCCTTTTTCAGCCCTTTATTTCCATTTCCCTTCTTACTCTAAAACTTTAGCACTATGCTGCGTAAGTTTAATTCAGAGGGTGCCTTGTTGGATCTGGACTTCTCGCCTCAGCAGCAGGGGGATGAAGACAGAAACCCAGACATTTTAGAGGATGAGACAAACAGGGTTTCAGCTTCCAATGCATACACCCCAGATGCAAAGTCAGCAAGTGCTGGCAACAGAATAAGAGGAGAACTTAACAGAGATCGCAGCTTCAGTTTGGAAAACATCACAGACCTGGAGAAGGACTCACAAGTCATCACAAACCTAAATGATAGCTTTAAAGCTTACAGTGACAGTCAGCTTGCCCCAAACACCAAAGGCAGCTCTGAGAATGTGAGAAAGTGTGACAGCTATTCCCACTCGCCATCATCCACACCCAAACTCAGCCATTCGTCTGTCTCCTCGAGACCTCCCCGTTATCACCGCCAACAAGCTCGGGCCAAATTAACAGCTGCAAAACTGCACATTAAAAGTTTGTTTGGGCAGGTAAGTCTGAATATTTGTTCCACAGTTAGCTGTGTCACATTTTTACTTGTGCTGCCAGCTACTTAAGCTACTGTTTAACCGGCCAGTTGCAAAGAAAAACAACAACAACAAAATGCTACAGCTATAATATAAATTCAGAATTCAGAAATATAGAATTAAATCGATGCTCCACTTTTGCAATTTAGAAAAAACCTTCATTTATGTCAGCCAGCTAAATGTTTCCTTGTGTTTATTAGAAGAATTTGTAAACTATGTTCAAACCATCACAAAAAAATAAACATTTAGGTTTTTAAGCATTAAAACCCGTATTTTACCAGAAAATGTAAAATTGGTTCTTCAGTAAGCCCCAGGGCGATCCTTATTTTATTTCCTGTTTATGTTTTATACAAGCAGCACAAGATGTCTGTTTCACGTCAGAAACATGGCTTCTGCTCCAAGAAATGGTTATTATATCTCTTAAAAGAATTACAGTGAAAAAGGCATGTGTGCTTTATATTGCACAACTAGTTAAGTTCTGTTTGAATTAGTTCCCTCTATATCCCTTGAACTCTCCCATCCGAGTTATGTAAAAGGAGAACCAAACTGTGAAAAGGGAACCACCAGTTCTAATGTAGGAATCACATTATTGCGTCAAAAAATGTTTTTTTGTGGCAAGAAATTGTGTCAAACCGAAACATACTGTGAAAAAAACGTACAATGTTTGAACTATTTTGGTATCTGCTTGATCTGACAGTGTCAGAATACTTTCGATGTTGTAATGCCTTTGTGACGTTTGTTTATGTCATGGAACTTTTTTGTAAATTGTACTTCCTTAAAGTCTGGAATCAAGTTTTGTATCAGTAGTGTTTGTTAGTAACCCTGTTTTATATTTTTGTTCCTGCAAGGGTTCACCGCATTCCTCACATTCAAACCTGACTAGTGCAGAACACAGGGAAAATCAAAGCAGGTAAATCAATTCAATGAACATTCAGTATTACACAATGTGATTCGCCGTTGGCCAGTTTTTACCCTTCTGTTTTTCTGGCATCTCAAAAAAACATCTCCAGCCCCTTATTTTGACCTACCGTTAGCGATTCTGTTAGTGAAAGTATCTTTGTCATGGATCTTAGAAGCTTCTAAGTCTCTTGATTTTCTCAGCGCAAAGGAAAGGCGCTCTCGAATGCCTGTTCTAAGACAGTGGAGTCAGGTGGGCCATGGCAGAGCTCAGCTTAGCAGAACAGAGTTGGAACGTTGGGCCACATCCCTTGATGCTTTATTGGACAGCAGAGGTGAGTGCAGTCATTCACTTTTACACTGGTAAACTGCTTGAGTGACCAAACAGCTGGTCAAAGGACGTTTGGGAGTGTAGTGTCACATGGACCATGCTGAGAAAAGTGTGGGATGGTGCTGGAGAATATCACGTTTTGACCTGGAATGTTGTTCTAGAAACCTGAGATGTTTCTGAAGTGGGCTGACTGCCCCTCCATGCTTTAAACGTTATTGTTTTGATTAAAAATGACATGGATAGGGTTATTCCCTGTTCAATCTGAACGGCTGATTAATCTGGACAATATAAGTAGTTTATGTAGGTCACTCATTGTACAGATTACCATGTTATTGGTACAGTGTTTCGTGGTTTTGTGGTCAAATGCATTGATTGCATAATTAAAACCCTTACTAACATTGAGGAACCAATTTACTTACTCTCAAAGTTACTCTATTCAAAGTTCTTGCCTGTGGAAAGCCACAATGCCACAATGCTGTTGTGTTGTGAGTGGTTGTCAGGGCGTCACTATGCAGTTGCTAAGGTGTTCTGGGTTGCTAGGCCCAAAAGATCAAAGGCTATTTACTGCCACAAAAAGTCATAAGATACCACCTATTACAGTTTGTCAAAACAATATACAATGAAGCAATATATCTTACTGAGTTATATTATTAGTGTATGAAGCTTGTGCTGTGTAAACAGTGTTCTAAGTAATACCGGATACGGTTTTGCTTGTCTTGACAACAGACGTCATGGTTCCACAGTGATTATTGTATTTAAAGTATTTAATGATTAACATCATCTTGTCATGAGGTGAGTCCACTCAGGCAGAGCCTTAAAAAGATAACTTGCTCATAGTTATTTTTGGGGAAAATAGGAATTGACCCCTTTGCCTGAGTCAATTTGTGTTTATCAATATTTGTTGATGTTTTAATTTTCATTCTGTCCCTTAATAGGAAGCAATTTATAAGCATGAGCGTTACTTATAAAATCTAATAATACACTCTTAGTTACAGCCAAAGCAGGCGTTTGGTCAAAGGATAACATGGAGTTAGGAATTTGGTCCTCTTAGTGTTACTGTTTTTGCTATTTTGGTACCTTACATAATAGACACTTTCCACGTGTAGGGTACAAGCTGGTGTCCCATTACTGCTATAACAATGAGGGGATGGTTTCCATGTTTTTTGAGGGAGGTGTAGAAATGGTTTAATCCTGAGTGTTCCCCATTACAAAAATTGACTATTAATAATACCGATTAAAAAATGTTAAACAATATGTACGTGTCAGCAGAGTTTTCCTTATTTAATGGGTAATATAAGTTATATAAGTGTACTTAAAACGTACTTGAGTGTACTGTGTGTACACTATTGGATTTGCTAATCTTGTAAAACATGTTTGCATTGGAGTAGTTTGTGTTTGCCTTGGTAAGCTGAAATGTTACAGTATGTGACAGAATTTGTGACGTCGAATAAACCCACAAGATACAGAAGTTCAAAGTGCTTTTTCACATTTCCGTGGCTGTGTGAAGTGTGTGGGTGTGTGAACTTGTCATCTGAGCTTACACCCCTCCGTTTATAAACACAAACAGTTGATTAGGGTTTTTTCTCTTCCATGATCTCAACCTCCTGGCCTCACCTGTCCTTCAGTGGGAGTAACGGTGTTTGAAGCGTTCCTGCGATCCGAGTTCAGTGAGGAAAACCTGCAGTTCCACACAGCTTGTGAGCAGTACAGACAATCATCGAACAAATTCAGCCTGCAGAGGCGGGCAAAAGCAATTACTGAGACCTACATCCAGACGGGTGCTCCCAGAGAGGTACATGTGCCTATATATGGCTGTATATTTGTCTGTCTGTTATTCAAAGGGTAGTTCACCAAAAAAATGAAACTACCGAAATTTACTAGTCATTCTGTTGATTTACACCTGTGATTTAAACCTCTATGACTTTCTTTATTTGTAGAACACAAAAGGAAATAACTGGCCACTAGAATTGTTGACCAAATGTCCAAAAAATATATACCCATATATTTTTGTGGGGAATCAATCAAAATGTTAACTCACTGGCTACTTTATTTAGTTCATTTGCTCGTTAACACAAATATCTAATCAGCCAATCACATGTCAGCATGTAGACTCGGTCAAGAGGCTCTTTGGTACAAACCTCAAGCATTACAGTGGGTGTTATTGGTGCCCAGTAGGTTGGTTTAGTATTTCTGAAACTGCTGATCTACTGGGATTTTCATACACAACCATCCCTACCAGGAATAGTCAGAGGAAGAATAATCAGTGAGCAGCAGTTCTGTGGGCAAAAATGCCTT
>JAZGTJ010001849.1:0-49028 GCA_036877575.1 Botia almorhae
AAGAAAAAACCTCAAAGCCGTATATGTCCACGATTCCAACGGTGCTGTCCATCTCTGTGGGGATCAACCACTCGTTGATGCGTTCAAGCATCCAATCAAACAGCACAGAGTACAGCGTCTTGGCAATGGCATCTCTGCATTGACAGTAATGTCAGATTTTCAAATTGAACCATAACACACTAAAAACGCCTTGTAATTATCTAACCTGGAGTCAATGGCACTTTCCACAGACAGGGGGCAGTAGATCCTGTCATATATTGTTTCCTGTGGAAACAGATGAGTCATAATTCACAGGAAATACCCGTGTTGTGTTAATTCAGAAGGTATGAGAAACAATATGATTATGTGTGAACATGTTTGTGTGTGTAAGGTGCTCACTGTCACTCTGTGAGTGATGACGGTTTGTAAGGCCTCAGGAGACACCTGCAGGAGGTTTCCAACTCTCCGAGCTTCGGCTTCACTAAAAATACGAGCCACCTCAAACGACTCACTCTGATTTTATGAGGAGGTAAAGTTTTACTGATCAAAAGTTGCTCTTTCATAGCTCAGTAGACCAAGAGAAATTAAAATTGAGACAATTGTTGACATACAGTAAAAATATGGAGCTATACAATTAATGTGGATAGCATGACTTGCATAATTTGTTGAGAAATGTATGAGCTCATATAAACATGTTGGACTTGAGTGCATTTTAGGGTCTTGGTAAACTTGACCCTTGTCTGAGACATTTTTCATATTCAGCACCATTTGCTTCCATTTGCTCTGTGTTTTTTAAACAACTGAGATTCTACAGAGATCTCACACATTTTAAAGCTAAAACTGTACTTGAACAGGAGGAGCTCACCAGCATACACACCTCATAAGAGCTGAAGCAAATGTTGCCCAGCTGTAGGATAGATGACAGAATGGCCCAAATGTTTGCAAGTTGATCTGCATGTAAACCAATCGTCTCCAAGCAGTGAACCAAGAGCAGAAAGTCTTGCCGGTCATTCTTCCCCTGTATCTCACAAGCCCTGCCCTTAACAAGACATTAAAAGCAGGAATATTACAACAAGAACAATCATCATAAACCAGTTGGTTTTAACATGGTTATCCATGCTTTTCACCTAACCTGATTGAGATAGAAGTAGGTCTCAGCTCCTTGCAGATACAGATCCTGCTTGTCCCACTCATTCATTCCAGCCAACAGCTCGTAAAACACATGGTAGTTTCTCTCTTCCTTTGCCTGAAAGATCAGAGATTCATTCACTCATGACACATGAATTATGATACACTTTAGAACAGTATTTTGAAGTATTGTCCTCTGCAGTTTATTCTAAACAATGCAAATGTCAGATACACTGTGAGTACAAGCTAATAAATAAAAACTCAACCTGGAAGACAACTCGCGATTTTTCAAGGAGATATTTTGACAAAGAAGTCCCAACTACAACACCGCTGAAAAAAAAACGTAAGATAATTATTGGACTATATCATGATAATTTTTTGGTCATGGCCCTTTAAATCAGAGTTACGAGATGCAACAGGCTTACTGTCTTATGTGAATGTGCAGGTACTTTCCAAATCGGCTGGAGTTGTTGTTAAGAATGGTTTTGGCATTACCAAAACTCTCAAGAATGGGCAACACATCCATTGGCTAATGAGAGAGCGAAACCACATGAGTTATATGCATCTTATCAAAACATTACAAAAATGAATAAAAAATTAACCATAGATTAACCTGACGTAATTTGTCATTTCTGCCCTGATACATGGAACTAAGGTAGTGGACAATGAGCTTGGCGGCCTCTGTCTTTCCAGATCCACTCTGACCACTGTCCAGATGACAAATAATTGAAGATTTTCATATTCACTAACATCCCTAATGCATACATATACTGTAAATGCATAGATATGTAAGAGAGTTTTATTGTAAAAATAAAAAACCTTCACATGATGATCAGGTATAGTATGTATATAATAAATATATATATATAGTACATGTAAAATACCCATAATCCTCCTCACTTTATGATGATGCAATGCTCCTGGGTTATAGTCTGAGATTGGCAAAAGGCAACGTCTGCCATGGCATAAATATGACTACAGGGACAGAGCAAATGAAACCATTAATATCACTGCTAAACCCTCTTTAACCACATACTGTTTAAAATGATTCCACAATATATACAAGCACTCACGGTGGATTTCTGTGCTTCTCTTTACCCTGGTACTGCTGTCTCAGTTCCTCAGTGTAGATACTGAGAGGCTTAAACGGGTTGATGGACAAGAGCGTATTGCCAATATACGTCTGTTGGTTTGAAAGGCAAAAAGACGCCTGAAAAAAGTCACATGACCATAATTCATCTTTGCGTTAACGCCTGCTATTTTCAATACGTACATAAATAGCATCCCGATGGAAGCGCTTCTTCAGATTCAGCAGAACGGAGCTCTCACACACCTCTCTGAAAAAGTTTCATTTATAAACAACAATTACAAAGGAATGTCAAAATGCATCATGCTATCTGATGTCAGCAAATGACAGGTCAGTTTTAATTCATTCTGTCGGGAATGGGAAAGTGAAATATAGAACACGCCTTCAGGACATTTCCAGTTTCGTGTTTCGTCCATGTTTGTTTGTTATTATCGTATGGCCAGTGCACAGGCTAACAGTTCTTCTAGCATGAGTGATGTATTTGGAGTCTACAGGAGAATGTGTGTGGCTGTGGTGACTCACTCCAGCTGTGCCAAATCTTCCACCTCATCCACCTCCACAGTGTGTCTGCTTCCTGGCATCATTACCTGAGATAGAGTAAAGTCTGTCACCAAGACCCCCACTGACAAATGGACGGCACTCACACTGTTACCAGACCCATTACAACTGTTTCCTGCTCAGAATAAACAATATTTCGGGCACTGGTGCATCTTGTCAGCAAATAACCCTCAGGTAAACAATGGGTCATTCCATGTCAACTCAACCAGAGGTCCCTGGCTCAAATTGTTGATTTAAAAAAAAATATTTTTACAGAAAACCAACATAAATAGTAATGAAAGTCAAAATGTTAAATGCCATTGGTGAATAGTTACTAAATAGTTAGTTTTCTATTTATTAGAAGAAATAAAGTACCCGATTTTTGCAAAATGACCCACATTTGAATTTGATGACTGAAAAGTTCACACTTTAACAGTTTACTCATAGAGCCACATTTGATTTCTCATATCTTTGAATCCCCATATCACAATTCCCAAAAGAAAAGTTAGTTAAGAGCGAGAATCTTAAAGGACATTAAGATATCGCTTACAGTTCTTGAGTTACAGGCATGCAACGTAAAACGAAGATGAAAAGTGGTTTTCCACATTATTGAACTGATTATTGAGCCTAAGCTGGCATATAATGCAACAAGGATTGCTAATGTATTTGATTTTAGTAGTAGATCTCTGTGTAAAAACAAAATAATAATGCTGCCATCTTGTAATCTATGTAATTGTAAGTAATTAAGTAATTGTTTACCCCAATTTTGGATTTTTCTTTCTCCTGTCCCAGATATCCTGGAGACAACTATAAGTTAGCTATTTAAAAGTTGAGTTTCCTAAAAACTGTAAATGTTGGTTTCAACATTTAGCTTCTTTTAGTGGTCTGACACTGAAAAATTGTCTCAAACAATGATGGGACAGGGCCACTTGTTTGGTCAGCTAATGGGAGACTTGGCAAGTATAAGTCAATCTTTGCAATTCTGTTTGGTGCCACTAGTGGGACGAAATTACACAAAGCAAAGCAAGAGGGTCATGAAATGGACCACAAGAGTTATTTAACACAAAGGATTATTATACAAATACAAGGATGTATATTTTATACCTGAGTGCTGTTAAGTCTTTCCTCTAGCATGTTCTGGGTTGGATCTTCTGATTCCCATGGGCCTCTGCCATTATGAACTGGAATGGTGTGGGCATGCTCATCATCTTGATACACCGTCCATTTAGTGAGCTTCTCCACTGTTTGATGGGGCAGAAGGTTCTCTGGGCGCATCCAGTCTTGAGGATCTCCGTACATCTGATTACTTTGGGCCCAGTGTTGCTCCATAACAGAGGGTAAAGGACCATCACCCATCAGTTCCGCCACCTCTCGATCAGCATCCTCCTCAAAAGAAGGTTGTGTCACTTCGTTTCTCCATATCTCAGCCTCTGCTGATGAGCCTGCCTTCCTCAGACTCACCTCCATTTCTCTACTCTGCTCAATGCTTCTGCTACCATTAAGCAAAGCCTTAGACATAGACAGCTTGGTGATATTTAAATGTGATTCCCCAAGTTTTCCTTTGGCTGCTTGCAGTACATTTCCACCTTTAATGCCTGACATTGGCTTTTTGCTGTCTGCTTTGACTTCTGACTCCATCTTAGGCACTTGGGGATTTGAGCTACCATTTTTTTCACGTTCACTGTCTTGTGTGTTTTTCTTGATGGACCTTAGAAGGCTGAGGTCTGGCTTTACTGGAAGAACCAGGTGGGCACCCGGCTTTGGTGGTTTGCGCTCTGTGGTAGCACCATTGCTGGTGCTAGTAGATGTAACAGTGACTTCCTTTGCCTTTCCAACTTTGTTCATCCTTGGGAACACAATTGCATATTTGGCATCTCCTGAGTTGGCCTTTTCTTCTAAGTCTTGTGGAGATGAACAAGGGTCATCGGATGAATCACCCTGGTGATCCGCAGTAGTATCCTGAAGTTTTGACATCTCGTCCGTATTGGAATCATCTGGGGTTGATATTTTTTTCTTAGATTTTCCACCACTTGCCATTTTCATGACCACCTGGTGTCGGATGAGGTTTTTCTTTGACTTTGTGCTGCTGCTACTCCTCTTCTTCAACACCAAAGCAGGGAGCCATTTTGAAATCCCAATTGCTTGGGTGACAGCCGATAACTTTCTTTCGACATGAATGCTCTTTGGCATTTTCTTTTGAATCCACCCTGAAACACGTCGCAACGTCATCATACCTCTTTTCCGTGCCAATAAACGCTCTGTTGATTTTGAGGGCATCTGCTCTTCAACCTCCTCAGTTGTGTCTGCAATTGTTTTCTCGCATGCATCTTCTTTTTGCTCCTCAACAGTTTCCTTTTTAATGTCCTTTGGTGGTTCCTCTTTGGCATTTTTATTTTTATCATCCTTTCCTTTGCCTTTCATTGTAAATAGCATACGAGACTGTCTGTTCAACAATCCTTTAGGGACTTTCCTTGAGGCTGTTGTCTGATCTTTCTGCTGATCTACCTCCTCTGTCTTATTCATAGTCTTTGTTTTACCTGCCAACTGTAGAATCTGAGACTTACCTTTAGCAGCGCCACCTTTGGAGAGAGAAATTCCTTTAATCTGAACTGCTTCTGAAGGCACAGGACCTTCTTTAACTTTCTCTCCTTTAGAAGGCCCCTTTTTTTGTAATAACTTGGACTTCAACATCTTCTTCTGTCCCTGTAAGTGGACACTTAGGTTTAGCGGTCCTGGTTTCGTTGACGATCCAGTTGTCTCTCCCTGTGCACTCTCTTGCCCTGTATCGCTCAGCACCTCCTCAGAGTCTACCTCTTCCACACTGCTAACAGCTTCCTCCTCTGGTTCTTCTTCAACTTTGCTTTCGGCAGGTTCCTTGGTGTTCTCTTCTCTCTCACTTTCTTTCTCCTCTTCTTTTTTTTCTTCCTCTCCTTCTGTTTTATTGTCTGTGTCTGACAGCTCTTCTTCACTGCTTACTACACTTGCTTCGGTCTCAGTCTTCTCTTCCACACATTCTGGCTCCTCCTTTTTATCTCTAACATCTTTTTCCCTCTCTTGCTCTTTGCTTTCTGCATTCTCACTCTCTGAATCGTCTTCCTCCGTATCCACTATACCACCTTTATTCTTGCTTCTTGCACCTTTAGCAGGAGTTTGGGTTTTAGTTTTGGCTGAATTTATTTTCTGGTCAGGTTTTGATTTGACAGGCTTCCCAGCCCTCCCTTTACCTGTTATGCCATTGCCTGTCACCTTAGCAGGTAAGATTTTGCCATTCTGCTTTTTTTTCCCCTTGCGTATTTGTCTGGAGGACACTATCTCTTCATCTTGTGGTTCCTCGGCTTGGTCCTCCTCCTCATCATCTATCTTAGTCCTCCCTTCAACAGCTAACTCTTCTCTTTTGCCTTTCCCATTTTCATTAGCTTTTGTGAGGCTTTGTGGTGCTGTCTTGCCTGCTTTTTTGGGGGGAACCTGTTCCCGTTTGTCAGCCTTTACTGCCACCACTTTTTGCTTCCCTCCTCTCGCCCTGCTGGGTGCTTTGGCAGGAGGCATGACGTTGGGTCACTGTGTTCTCACAGGTCCGCTTGCTGACTTTTTGCTTCCAAATATAATTTCTCAGACATTTCTCTGATGACCTAATCATTTAAAAACATTTAAAAGGTTTATGAGCACAATATGCAAAAAATAATATATATATATATATTTATATAATAAAAATAATAAAAACGAATATCACTACTAAATGGCAAGCAGTTTCACAAATCTTGAACTGCATAGATCTCTCTGTCTGACCATTTATTTGTAATACACTCACTAATCTGAATGTTGTGTCGATCTAGTCAAACAGACACACATCAGTTACCTAAACTACCAGGGGTACAAGATCATATATCATGTCTTTCAACCAAAGTGCAGAGTGTGCTTGACCTAATGGTCATCATTAGGACCAAGTTTCAGCTATTTGGCTCATGGCTCCATATATCTGAATTAGATTCTTAAACAGAATCACCAACTTATAGTTTATGAAAAGGTATAAAATTAGACATACATGCCCTTAAATGCAGGGTGAGAACCAGCTAAATGATATAACAACAGATAAGGGCATTTACTTTTAATGACCAAAAGCAACCAGTGCAGACAAAATACCTTACAGGCAATGAAATAATGAATGAACTCACCTGTCTTCTCAAGTACACAGGAGCCACTGGGGGGGTCTGGTCAGTATGTCTTTAAGTCCCAAACTGCTGGTATCATTGACACACTCCATGGATTGAACCTACGACTGAATCCAAACACTCACACAGTCTCTCCCACACACACACACACACACACACACACACACAGACAAGCATGCACAAACATTCAGGGCTCTAGTGAATAATTTAGATTTGACGGCACACCATACAGTTATGCACTCATTCATATCAACAGCTGCTGAACAGAGCGGGGAAAGGTGAGAAGCTTCACTGGACGAGTGACAAAAGGTGTTGATACATGAGAGAGAGGACAGTGACAGATGCTAACATAGTAAGAAATTCCAGCAGTGATCTGGTAACCCACAGACATTTCTTCCACAACATGGAAGAAGCTTTTCTTTCCATATTACAGAGGAAATTAATCTGACAAACAGTACAAGAAAACAAAAAAAAGGTAGATTTAAATTGCTTGTCCCATGTATTCCCATGCATGTCTTCTAAAAATCGACACAATAATTCACTTTGAAGTGCTTTTTTTTTGCTATTTTAACATCAGGTTTGTCAAAATACAAACATCCAAAAGTGAAATGTTATTTTTTAAATGAAATGTTAGTTTTTTTGTGATGTGGTAGTTCTATATTTTATATTGTATATACTAGAACGTTTCTCGTCAACAAAATAACAAATTTAGTTTTCCCTTGATTATGCTGTGTGACACAATGCAGTAAACAGCTATTCTTCAGCATTTCTTAAGAAATGGTGTCCAATATCAGCCAAACACTGGAGCTACTGCCATTAGGGAACAAAGCATCTCTTAATAATAGATGATCAAAACTCCTGGCTAGGTATGTATGACAACTCATTTGAACATGTGGAATATTGCTGTTTTTGATCATTATATTGTATTGTTCTAATAAACCTTTATAATAATTATGATTTATAATTATAAAATTATGTAACAAGACAGATTAATTTACAGCGGTCTTTATGCTGACTACAAGGAACCCACCAGAATCTACATGACCACATTTTCCATTCATTTCAACTTTAATATCAGACAATTTTCCAGCAGTTTAAAATAAATTTGATTGGTCATTCATTACTGTTGTCATAACAGCCATCTGCCAATAAGGGGCGGGTGGGCTCATTTCGTACTTACAGTAAGTCTGGCTTTACCTTCTTAGCATACTGTATTAATAATTTATCAGAGAATCTTTCTTAAAACTTTAGACAGTTACCTCAAAATAATATTTTATAAACATAAAATATGTATATTATTGGAAATTCTCAAATGTTTCATATGGATTCTGCTTAGCAATCTTATTTTAACATTCTTTATATTTTTACTGCTTTAAATGTGTACAATAAACACTAACAAACCAAACAGGGCACATATGGCTCCAATACACAGAACAAGTGATTATAAAAATGTTTCAAAGAAAAAATAGATTTGCGACAAAGCATTAAGACGCAAGATTATTTTCTTGTTTTTAAAATGGTCACATCAGTAGACTACAGTAATCTACTTTACTATACTATATTATATACGGTATAATACAACAATGTTGAAAGTGAGAGAAGACGACCAGTACTTGATTGCTATACCATCTTCACCCATTAATGGAGTTTTCCAGAAGCTGGAGCTTGAGCCCGAATCAAAACAATAAAGCTGAATATTCTCCAGGAATAAGAAATCAATACAGGCAGACCATTCATGTGAAAAATTTACTGAGAAGACTGTAGTGTGAAGTTACAAAGAATAATAATTAGTGTTCTCATACATAATCATGTCTCTACAAAAATATATTCTAGAACCCCCCCAAAGAAAACGCTGAAAAGCATTTCAGGAGACAGTACCAAAATATTTCCGTGGATCAGAAAATACAGCCCTCCGTAAAATGAACCCACTGTTAAAACCGGTACAGATTTTCATATACACATATATTAAAACATTTGACTACAATATCTTAAAATTACATTCCTAAATTACATCATTCATAATTGGCATAACAAAATGTTTTACAGTTAAAAAGGAAATTCAAATCCTAGCCCCTCAGAAAACTGTACACCCTAGAAACTACAGCATGTGTACTACACAGTAGTGTAAAAAATAAGTACCTATATGAACTAACTGCTGTTCTCAATGGCATGGACGGGATAAAGGCAACACCGGAACACTCAATAGGGAGTTTCAAACAAGCAAGTGGTTTAACTGAATATTTGATACACACTTTTAATACACACTTTGGATTTGGATCTAGACTGTGAGAGTCCTAATGTTGCCCTGTCGTCCTATTCTAAATAATCAACAGTAGCCACTGGCATCTTTACCCACATATTATCTGTGCGGACACTGTGGTTGATCTGGTATAAAAGAAACATCATGCATTTCAAATTAAATTAAAAGTGACAGAGTAAAATTCCTAAACTGTCTTTCAAATGTCGTAGCTTTTGCTCAGCTTGAAGCACTGAAGCGTGCGAGGTGGACGCTGGTGGCCGGTCAGCATGTAATGAATTGAGGAGAGATACAGTGATCGGTCTTAGCAGGCACTGGTGGTGGTCCCTCACTCTATTTTGTCCCCCTGGGTGTAGAAGCTCTGAGTGGAAGGTTCCTCTCTCCAGGGTGAGGCTTTCTCATGGTTCAGTAGTGGTACTAGCAGTAGTGTTCAGACTGTAAGCAAATCTGGACTGCAGAATTGTTCAGGCACTGGGAATAAAAGGCTCAGTCTGTTTAGAAACAAGAAAAGGAAGTTTCTTTAAAGCACAGATTGAGATTCTTTTGTTCTTGATTAAGAACTCTGGCTGATAATACTTTGTCATACCAAAAATTGTGATTACATAATCACCTGACATGATTTTTAAGTTAATGACGCAGACAGGCTTAGTTACAGTAAGAGCATTACAACATAAGTACAATTAAAGTTAATTAAGAATTAATGATTGTACCATATATTGTAATAATTACTTAATTGCTAACAAACACATCTAAAAGAACTTAAAACTTAAGTATAAGATAAAAAACACTTGCCTCCATTGCTTAGCATATTGCCTGCTTTTGGCTTAGTCTTCAGATTGTTCTCTAGGAACGTCCTTTAAACAAACAACAGGATTAATTCAGATGTACCGGGATTTATGAATATTAATAAAGCAATACAACGTTAATTCAAATGAATTCCCTCACGTTTGATCTCCTTCTAGAGACTTCTGGATCTCCTGTAGCACTCCTGCGTTAGAAAACATGAATAAAATATTGTAAATACTAATGAGCTAGTCGAAAGCTACAGCCTTGCAAATGCCATTCTCGCTAAAAATCTGTACTTCCGGACAACAAATTTATCACCAGAATAACAACATATGACAATATTATTGTGCAGGCAAATGGAAGAGTTATGGGTCATGCACGTACAACTGCACAGGCCATTATTTATGAAAACATACAGCATGTTTAGACTGTTACTTTTAAGCCATTTCTTGCACATATGCAAAACATAGCAAGCACTGTACAAACGAACAAACTGATAATCTGTCATATGGTCTGAGCGACCTGGGCCAATGAGTTGCATTAACTAATCAGTTCAGTATTTTGGGGTTTGTTTCACTAACTGCCGAGTCCTCATGTACTCACTCTCATCGTTGAGCAATGCATGCTCCATTACATGTCTAGCAGAATTCTCTGGAACACATAAGCACATTAATCATTCTCGTGAAGCATGCAAATGCTTTGAAGACAACTTTAGGACACAATCCGTAATTGGTGCTACAGGCAGGCCACAAGTGTGTACGAAACAAATGACCTGAAAAATACCAATTATTCAAACGCACCTGACAAGCTAATACAAGTCGTCATTACAACTTCCTGAGCACACATATCTTTGTAATACAGGATTTTGATCTGTGGTCTAATACAGCGGCCATTAAATCATCCTACGCGCAGTAGATGTGCTCCGTTCATGTATCTCTGATGTCTTTGTTAAATCACATTTTTATGTGATAACCAGATAATGTACAGTCAGACAACTTCCAAAAACATTACGACTTAAGTCATGCATCTAAATCACAAATAAAATCCAAAAGGCAAACATAGAAACAATCGACAACCTGAAAAAAAAACTCTTGCTTTTGTTGTACTAGTGGATAAGCATAACTGACTATATTTGCATCACGTTTAACACAATCTCCAGGATATTTACTTAACTAATTACGAAGGGCATTAACGTAACTAACATTGACTATAAGCTTTACACTTGATGCTCTTCAAATAAAGCTCATAAATACAGTAACTACGCCAAACTATTCGTTAACATCTGCTGTGTTGACTTCTACCATTTTCGACGTTCCCATCCCTGTAACATTTTGGCACTGTTACATCAGTTACGGATTGCGTACGTATGACGGACTGAGCATGTTGTTTTTGAGTAATGTGGTGAGGCATTCAAAGAAACACTGAGAACATGCGTGTTTTAGTATTTGATGTTTAGCTTGCACACATCACACAGACACTGAGGAAAAACACATAGAATCTCACCATATCCTTCACTGTCTCTCTTAAAATTTCTGCAAAGACAACAAACACACACATACATGAGTAAAACACTTGCACACATCAGACAAGTGGCAACTATTTACCAAACACAGTATTATAAGCAAACTGACAGCTACACAGACCTGTGTTCTGTGGCTAATCTATCTGGTTGGTCCCTGTAAACAGGACTTGATGGGTTCTTGGACCTTGTCTGAAGAGGAGGCTCAACCAAACAGCGTGGTTCCACCACCCAGCGAGTAGAGAGGGAGAACCTCTCGAACTCGGACGGGGAGATCAGGTAGAAACCTTAACAACACAAGATATTTTCATGGTAAATACTTTTTAAAGCTTAATTGGTAGAGCCTGACGCTAGCAAAAGCAAAGCCATGGGTTCGATTCACAAAGAATGCAGATACGGATGTTGAATGTAAAGGCACTGTTAAAGTTGCTTTGAATAAAAGCATCAGCCAAATGTAAATGAAATGAATCGTGTATCTCCTACCCTGGCCATATTTGGTGAACACACAGGAGGCAATTCCACTGACATCCTCCCTTCTTATGCAGGGATAGTGTACCAGCATTTTAATGGAGGGCAGAGAGATGACATGTAGCTCGCCCTGATTGGTCAGAACCACCAGGCTGCTCTCTAACTGTTCGTCGGTCCGGCTTCCGAACCAAGCTACGCCCACACGCCGCACTCGAGAACCGTCGACCGCAGTAAGCTTCAGCTTTGACTTACTGCTCACTTTAGGGAGAGTAAACAACTGTATATACACACAGAGAAACAGTAAGTCACACAATATGTGATGGAAAAGAGAAGTAAATAATGATGACGTTAATATTTACCTTAAACTGCTCCTCGGATACAACCAATAGATGATGAGAGCCGTGCATGTCTGGGCTACGGGCCAGATCGTGTGCCACCTCCAGCGGTTCAGGCAGTGGGAGCCCCTTCCCATCCAGGACCACCAGACCGACCACTGGAGCACGATGCATCAGCTGAATCTCTTTAGCTGGGGATGGAAACCAGAACATCTTATAGCAGATAATGTTTGGGTAACCATCCGATTGATTTATGCTGATTTAATGCAAACGTTATGTAGGTTGCTAGGGCAACCCGTGACCCAGACATTGATAGAAAAGTGTATTGGAATAAGTGTGGGTTCCTGCTGATTCCTACGTTTATTGCATAATGTACTTTATATTATATTTTTGTTTTACCTGGATGTGCCATCACAGGATCCTCCATCCTGCGTTCCACTGAGGGGATGCGGAGAACGTACGCAAACACAGCTCCGCCATTGGTCCCTGCCCACAGTGAGGGTGTGCTGTGAGAACCTGCAGAAGAGAAGATCATGAAGACAGAGATCTTCTAGAGGGGATTTATGAAAAACTATTCAGGTAAGGCTCATGCGAAACGCAACCATTCAAAAGCTCGATTAGAAGCACCACAATACTCACTATCGCTGACGAACGTGTCTGCGAAGTACAGTGTTCTGACGAGGCCCGTGAAGGAGTCGTCTGAAGAACGGGCTTCGATTTTCCTCTGTACGGGAGCCAGCTCCATCTCCTGCAAAGCCTCGGCTTCCAGCCTTGCATTGATCTCCTGGAGCTACAGAACGCTACAATCATCGTCCAACCATCACAGCTCCAGTGTGCAATGCTAACCACACCTTCTACAAATCTACATGATCTTGTGTAAAATGATACCGTGTGGGCTAATCTACTGACGAGATGATGCCCACCTTAGCTGCGTTGTTGGTGTGGTGTTTCCGCATGGAGACCCGGCTACGGCGAATTCTGCGGAACGACTGTCGCAGAGACTTTTTGATGGACTTGACGCGGGACAGCGGGCCCTCAAGGGCCACCTGGTCACTGGGATTTAGGGTACACCTGCAAAAAGACCACCGAAAACTGTTAGCCTGCCTGACTACAGCATTCACACAAAGTTTTGGAAAACAGTTTGGTGTGAAGGTTGGTACTTAAATGTGGCGTAGGCAATTTCAAAAAGACTAAGTAATAAAGCAGGACAACTTATGATTGGATGAACATTTTCTGGTCCTGCGCCTTACACAGCCATTTATTTATCATGATATAAAACACACCTCACTATGAAAGACTTCCCTTATTTAAAGTTCCTTAAATGAGACAATTAGTTCAGAACATGAACTTTCGTTCTTCTATATCTATATCTTACAAAAGAATATTAGAACCCAGTTAAAACAGCAGTAACCTATCGTGCTTCATCAAGGTTATTCCTTCTTATTCTCTGTACCACAAGTACAAGCTTTCCTGTAGCTCAGTGTTTAGCGCATGGTGTGAACAACGCCAAGGTCATGGGTTCGATCCCAGGGATTGCACATTAGAAACAATGTACGGTATAATGCAATGTAAGTCGCTTTGGATAAAAGCGTCTGCCAAATGCATAAATGTAAATGTAAGTGTAACATTAACTGTTAACACTATTAGTTTGACCGTTGCACAGTAACAAAACTGGAATGTTTGTTCTCTTACTTGACCATAACGTTATTCCTCTGCTGGTAGTCATAGAGACCAAAGCCATGGCTGGTACCAAACGCCACCAGTTTCCACTCAGAGTGCAGAGCGATTGCAGTGACCACAGCAGGAGGCTGGCACTGCACCAGGGCGAAGGGCTGGAAGCCTGGTGGAAACAACACCGGCTCCTCGCGCACGTCTAGACGTGCCTGCCCCTTCCACCGGAAACCTTCCTGACCCTGCAGCAGGTCCACCACTGTCGCCTCAACCATCTGCTCGGCAGCCTCATCGTTCAGCTCCAAAACCAAAATCTGAAAGAAAGACAGAAAAGAAAATTTTATTACGCCTTTTAACCAGTGGATTTGTGTACATTTTTCATCGACTGGAAAAGTCATGGAAAAACAGCCTCATTTCAAAATAGGGATTAAAAAAAAAACATTACACTGAAGGAGTAACTTTATCCAAAGTAACTTTATCCTTTTACAGGTTAGCATAACTAGAAACAATGTACACTATCGACTTTTCCAAAACTTGATATTCCCTGATTTTCCATTTTTTTCATAACCATAGAAGCAATACTTCTGTTTTCTTTCACTGAACCTGTAAAAGCCGGGTGAACATTGTGGAATTTGTATTTTTTTGCCATTTACAATTGTCAGATTGTGTAATATGATCTTAAAGATAAGCCACATTGCACAACATTAACTGTTTTTTGTTAGCTACACCTTACCTACATTTTTTGATATCTTTGACAAACAATTAATTAATTGGTGACATCATTAATGGGTGTCATCAACTGCTGTGTTCATGGTTATATTAGCTATTGATAAGAAATGTGGAGTCACATTGCAGGCCTGTGACCCAAATTTTTGGGAAATTCTTTTCAATGCTGCCAATTTAATCAAAATTAATTAAACGTTGTGAGCATGTCCTTCCAAGGCTGCCAACTTTGGTCTAAGACTGGAATTTTCTAATGATCCCCAAAATCCTTCTCAGTAGGCAAAATTGTGGCAAGAATCTTGCAGGATGCAGCTAGCTACAAATACATTTGCCTAAAAGGACTGAAACCAGATAGTTCTATGAAACGAGAGAGTTAGTGACCCTAAAAATCAACTCTATACAGAGAGCACAACTGATTTCCTAATGGCAGATGAGGACATGATGTGCAATGGACTGTTAATAAGCTGATAAATTAGAGTTCAAAGAGTCTCCATGACAACTGGGTGGAACAGTTTACATTTCAGGCCAGAATAAGCAAATGGCTTAAGTTAACAGCCATACAGCTCCAATCATCAGGAACAAAACAATGGGCTTTGTGAAATTATGTATTGACTGAAACTAGGATTATTTTTTTACATTTTTACTTTTGTTCTTCGTTGAAACTTGTCGTAAGCGGCATAGAAACATATTTTTGAGGCATGTGAACCGTGTTTGTGATTATCCAATGAGATCTTACTTGTCCTGCGGTTCCAGCAACTGTGAGATAACCACTGTATTTACACAGGTGGATCTTCTGAATACCAAGGCGAGGATCGTCACTATATGGGTCAAAGCAGCCCACCTGATGTTCATAAACGACAAGGAGACATGATATACATTTAAAACATTGACAAATCAGTAAACCAAAGAAAGAGTTCACCCAATAAATGGACAATTTGTCATGTACAAGTCATGCACTTCTGTTGTAATAAAAAAAAGCTGTTATGATTTCCCTTGGGGTTTCCTTAAAAAGAAAATAATATTGCATTTGAACTGCATGGGGGCCAGTAAATGACATCATTTTCATTTTTGCTTGAGCTGCCCCTTTAAGAAGTCAATGATAAAACATTAGGTGAGACAAACCTTGCGGAATGGAGGCCACTCTCCCTCGCTGCCCTGATTCATGTTATCATTGGGGTCGGCATCCGTGTGGAAGACCCCTGCTGTGCTGAGCTTGTACATGGGGTAGAGACAGACCCCTGAGGCATCCCAGAAGCGTACAGTTCCATCCTCGTGCCTTACAAGTGGAAGAGACAAAGACGAAAGATTGATTTTTTTTTAATGGAAGTTTCTCATTCATCACAGATATTGTATCATGCTGGACATCTGCCTGTTTAAAAGTGAATTAGAGGAGAAATCTAAAACATTACAGAAACTTAGAGTAGATTAGGTTCACATGCATTCTTTGAGAAGCAAAAAAAAGGGTCCACAAACACAGTCACAATGACCCTTTGGCTTTTAATTACCTAAACTGTCTGAACGGAGTAGTGTGAATCAACTCAAAAAGGTCTGCTTTAGCAAAGATCAATACCAAAACTTTTACCTCAACTGAGAATGTATCATAAAAAGCTAGCTCAGAAATTAAGCGCCTTTGTCTTAATTGTTGAAACTGTGGATTTCATGTGGTTTCATTTCCTGTTTCACATTCCAGTAAAATATTTCTCATAATTTTTTGAAGATTACAGGATTAGTACACCTAGTGTATCAGTTGTTTATTTTATAGCCTCATTTAATTTTTGTGTTGCATTAAACGACAATGGTCCACTCACCCTGTCAGGAGCAGGTCTCTCTGCGGAGGGTCTGGGGCCAAATTTTGCCCTCCGTTTATAGGCCAAGGCTATAAATAGACAGACACAGGAAGACAAGTGCTGAATGAATTGAGTCAAAGTTTAAAGCGGCTCATGTTGCCATCAAACAGAAACCACAGTGACAACACTTGACACACTTGTAAGTGCACTTTGAAGTCAATTACATATAACCCAGAGAACAGCAGCAAATGCACACAAAAAAATATCACCTCTCTACAATCAAAAATGCACTACAGAGCATTTGAAGTGTAAACATCAACCTCTTAATATAAGAACCGCCTACTCGCCTGTCAATTTTTCCTGTGTCCTTATCAAACAACGTGTGCACATCGAGGTACTAGTTTGATGTTTCTGTATATGTACGTGCATGGTTGCGTACCTTCCCAGAGTAGTGCGTGTTTTGCTGGGCTCCGGCCGCCTGCACTCTCTCCCACAGTTTGAGTGGGATGGAGGAGACATGGTGAGAACATGTGATGGCTGAACAGTGCAATGGCACCAGGTAGGGCGTCTGGATGACGGGCCAACCTTCAGTCTGAAGATCAATCACCACCAGCTCCTCCTCCACCAAAACCACAAGAGCACTGGGGTCACCTGCAACACACACACACACAATACAAACACATTTAGACAGCGCAGAGGAGATCAGTGGGTGTTAATAAATGCAGCAGGAGCTGTCTGCAGCTCAGTTTTGCAAGTGTGAGGAAATGACACGGGTTTAGGCCTCATTCACACCTGCTGAAGATACGTTTCAGTTTCACAATGGGCAGTAACGTTTTATGACCTGACCACTCAAACTGCATTCAGAGGTTTGTCAAACTCATGTGACCATGTCGCATTTGTAGAGCAAACTCTATACTTCTCACAAAAAACACCATCCACTCACAAGTCAATCAACCTTTGAGCTAAAACAGAATTTCAGTTGCGATTTACACTCAAATATCTATACGTTACATAACCAAAGATTTTCAATTTTGAAGGGGCATTTGGGAGATGCTTTTATAGTACATCACTCATATCGACTTATCCGTATGAGTGTTCCCTGGCTAACACAATGCCCTACCAACTGAACTGCATGCACATCATATTCTTGATCTAATTCAAAAGTTTTACGCACAAAAACGACACAACACACAAGACGTGAGAGTGTGTTGTAAAAAACATTACTGAGCTAAAACATTATTTTAACATGGTTTTATGTTGGGGAATATGATCTCAAGTGGTCGGCTACAAGAGAGACTTTTTAAAGGTGCTAAACAGCATTCCGTCTCTCTTGAGCACTTGCGATCAAACCACGAAACAGATGTTAACACCAGGCGTACACAGAGAAATCCTCAGTGTCTATCTCTACCTCTGTGGTGCTCTCCTTCCCGGATGACGAAGAAGTCGATGATGCGCGAGGTGAAATCCAGAGCCTCGTGGGTTTTGCTGTGGATGATGGAAATACAGTGTCTGTCCCCGTAACTGGCCCTCGGCATTCCTCCGCTGAAGATTAGGAATGGAGGACTGGGAAAAAAAAGGACAGAAGACACATTTAGACACAAATTACAATAACAGAGTGACAGACTGATGTGTCAGCCAGGCGAATATTTGGCCATATGGGGAATATCATCATCAGTCAATCACTGTGTCTGATTAACAGTAGGTTCTCACAGTCTTTATTTTGCTGAAATACATATTGTTGGTATTGTGGGTAATAAAACTACATGAAGAATAACAACGGTTGTAGGTTCAAACTTCAAAAGGGGAAATCTGACAATCTGTACAGACAATCTGTAAAGTTACTGGCTCTCTACCCTTGTGCCCCAGACAAAAGTACTTAAACGTTTATACTGTTTGTAATTCTAGCTAAGAACACGTCTACGAAATGACACATAACTATAAAATTCCCCTTGGCTTTTCTAGCAAATCACATGTGTGATGAATATTAAGACAACAGAGAACAAAAAAGGAACAGAAAAAGTGAGCTTGAGATTAGTGGTTATAAAAAAAAATCAAATGGAAGATTTCAAGGTTGAGTGGAAAATATGAACCTCTGTGGAAGGTTTAAAGATTAACTTCACAGTGTGAGTCACAGAGAAGCACTCTGGGTTAATGACACCACGAGTAAACACACCTGTCTTAGCATCAGTTACAGAGACCCTGAAAACACACACACACAACTGTCCAATAAAACGATACAAGACTCACCCTTGTTTTGTTGGCAGCTGTATAATTTTGGGTATGGCCTTACAGGGAAAGGCGCCTGCATGAAGACATAGATTAGTTGAATGATAACGGTGAAAGGCAGATTTTTAAATGCTAATTGTTAACGTTCTGTTCTCACCATATGGCGTCTCTTGTTTCTCTGGCTCAGTCTGAGGATCCTCGCCAGTTATCGTCCAGTGGCAGTAGCTACCGTCGCTATGGGAACTGAGAATGTTCCCGCCATCCTCCATCCACAAAACGCTCTCCAGTTGCTGCAGAGAAGACAATAAGAGAAACCAAAAACATACATTTTTCAGTCAATTTTCCGTGTCTTCATCTGGGCGAAATTCTCCCCTACAATGCTAGGTTTTTGTGGAGGGTAGCCAGGCCGTTACTATGTGGTTGCTAGACGTTCTTGGTGGCCCGAGTCAAAGCTCTGAAGCCTAAAGCATAACCGACAACTGAACCAGTTCCTAACATAACATGTTACCTGTGTGCCCAGAAAGTGTTGGATGGGACGCCTACGGTCCAGATCCCACAGAACCATGAGGCCTCGGCTGTAGCCAATCAGCACCTGCCGTGGGTTGAGCGGGTTCTCCTGTAGAGCCTCCACACACTCCAAATTCCTGCGCCCAACATACTCCTCTGGAACTCTGGGAAAGTAATAGAACAGGTCAGCCATCACACAATAACTGTCATAATTAAAATACATAATATCACATTGCATAATATCATTCTTCGGAAACTATTTGTCAAAGATCAATCATGTATACATAAGCAAAATGAAATAGGAGGACATAGAACAGGGCAATACAAGTTTACAGACCATTGAATAGAGGATGATATATGAACAGTATGATGTACAAATTATATGTACAGTGTACACCATTCTAAAAATAGCTTGACAAAAAATTGTCAAAAAGTGACTATATATCTAAATATAGGTGCCATACATTTAAAGAATGTATACAAAGCATACATACATACATATAGGTGTGCTACTGTGTAGCACACAGTAATGTAAGAACAGTTCTTGCAGATGTTTATGCTCACCTGCTCTGTACATCTTCTACACTGATGTTGTTCTCCTCCAGCTCTCTGAAGCCTGGCACCCCCACCACAAACACATGCCCTCCCTCTGTGCCCAGCAACAGCAGCTCTCCAGAGGAGTGTGCCAAGACCGCTGTGACCCGCGTCACGCTGGGCGGGGCTCTGTCAGTGTCATCACAGGAGGTACATATATATTTAGTATGTCATACTTTCAATGTATATGATGCATTATACGCGAAAATGCATTAGAAAGTTTTTTTCTAATAAATTTCCTAATAGAGTTCCTAAAAACTAAACTAAATGTCAAAATAGTACACAATACAGCCAATATGATGTTTAATACGCAGATATGTGGAGTGGGATTTTCGACTAATACAATTTATATGTGGGAGGGGCTAACCAGAGCCACATGACAGAAATAGAAACAAAGCTGTCAACAAAATGTTCTTTTGCTTGTTTCAGGCTCAGCTGTATGTCTTTATACCTATATCACATATTTAACACAGTTTATATATAAGTCAAGTGTTACAAACATTTTTAGAATCTTGAGCTTAAAGGAAATGACATCATATACCACAAAAAGCAGAATTTGAATCATGAAGGTCAGCTGACATGTCATGTGCACGAGTGATAGGAGTCAGAGCAGCAGTGTGTATCACTCATGTCTGGCTGAATGCGACTCAGGCCTCCAGCACTGGATGGGCGTGCGTGTACGTGTGTGTGTGTGTGTGTGTGCGCGCATCTCAACGGATTCAGATTGAGGTGTGCGTTTCTGACTCACCCGGGTGGACCAGAGAGGGTGAAACGTCCAATCTCTAGCAACTCGGACATGCCGTTATGAGCCCGAAGCGTCCACATGTGCAGACTGTTGTCATCCAGCAAAGTAACCAACTCCACCTGCAACAAAAACAAAACCCACAGGCCAAAATCAGAGCATCCCTGCATCCAATAAAAGAAGCTGCATCATTAGACATCACATTTTATTAAGCTGTATGTAAAAGGAAGCGTACACTCAAAAATTATAAGTTCACAACACAATAACCATCATAAGGTACATCAATTTTTTTATATACATTTTTAATCATAGCCTTGATTTGAATTTATGCATGTCATTTGGTAAGCCAAGGTGCTTCATGTGCAGCTTCTTGAAATACCTTCCCAACCTCACCCCAAAACCACAAATGAGTCACTGAAAGTCTCAACGACCGGGAATGAAATCTCAATTACATCTCCAAAAAAAATCCAGGCGAGATCAAAGGCATCAGAATTATGGTTCAAAAGTGTACCTGGTTTGGCAGGAAATGCACCTGTGTGACTGCCGCATTCTCATCGTGAAGTCCCATGAACTCAACACCTGGAGCTCCATACCTGAACACTAGATAAGGAACCAATAGGAACCAGTCCAACCATTCACACTACACAGCCGTCGCACAACTAAAGGTTCATTTCAATCAAATCCTGTTGTAAATAAAACAACAACAAAAGATCACATACTGGGCACACAACGTAAACCACATACGCAGTTATTCATTTCCGCTTCGTTTTCAGTAAATGATTAACAAGAAATTACGCAATAGTATGGGAAGAAACTTATGCGGACGTATGTTCTCAGGGCCACGCGCTTATATAAACTGTCCCACCTTTCTGAGCACCTGTATGATGGGTGTGTATCATTGTGTCACTGGAACTATCATAAGCTCACACACAGGAAATCTCAGCGCTTCATCGCAATATCACAATTTACTCACTTTGCCTCGGGATTCAGAGACACGGGAATGGAATGTGGAATTATTCAACACTGACAGCACAGATCAAATAACACAAACTCTGCTGCGCTGGTTGGTGAAGGATACAGTTTAATAGCTCCTGATCTGGTACCAATAGCCAGAAGATCCAGGCTGGGGCTGAAGCCCAGAGCGCTAGGCTGGTGGGGGAAGCCATGCTCTACAGTCTACAGGGCAGGGAAAGAAACATGCATGTTATATAATGTCAAATATTCAGACAGGAGAACCTCAAACTGAACTGTACACTAGTACACAAGTCAGAACTACAGCATCAGAATTAGTCTGTAATATCTGCATTAAATGACTGTATGAACTGTATGAAACAGTCAAACAGCGTTTTTGTTTTTAACAATCCTAAAGCTAATTTCACGTTTCAAACTATTGTATAAAAAGGTGACTAAGATGATAAATAAAAGACTCTATAAAGACCTCAATCTGTCCAAATTAGCATACAACAAATTACTTTCTTTGGTAATAATGGTACCTGTTGATGGTAGAACCATCCAGCTAAAGATATTAGCGTGTAACATCAAAGGCTCTTTATAAATTAAATTTATCAATGTCCTTGATCACCTTGTTGAACTGATAAAGATCCTGCTTGTGTTTGTCCCTCTGAGACTCGTGTCCATGTCTGCGGAACCTCTTCATCCTCTCTGGAAGAGCAGAAACTCACGCTGCCTCGCTCACTGTTTCTCCTCAGCCACCTGACACGAGGACAGGAGAGATACAGCGTTAATCAAAGACCTTACAGACAGATCACCATGGCCAAACCAAACATTGGGACAACATTATCAGAACACATCAACGATAATTACAGTCACGGAGCAAAATCAGGACAGAAACGTCAGCTAAACAGAAGACTGCAGACCTTTAAACGGGTTGTGTGTGTTTTCCAATGGAAAACAATGGATCTGATAGAGCCAGGAATTCCAAGGAAGGGGTTGTAAAGTGTCGACTGAAACTACCCCCTCACCACCCCCTGATTTCTCTCTTTCTCTCTCTCTGCCCAGCCCCCGCAGGGAGATCTGGAGATCTCTGCAGTCCTGACTGAAGCAACTTTTGTTCTCGTGGCACACAGAGCTGAGCGCTTTCCCGGCCCCTCCCCTCATCTGAGCAAACAGCACCTGATGAAGCACCTGTTGCCCAGGGAAGCTGATTCAGATAGAGGCTCTTTCAGGTGGGGAGAGAGAGAGACGGAGACGGAGATGGCGAGAGAGAAAGAGAGGGAGGGAGAGGAGGAGGGGGGATACCTGCTTTCCATTACATGGAGCACTCGGAATAACCGCCCTAACAATACACAATAACCCCTGTGTAAACGGGCTGGTTCTCTCACCTGGTGCTTGAAGTATTTGGCATTTGCTTTGGGTGCAAACACTGGAGCCATATGGGCCATTTTTCCTACATCTCAGAACCTTACAAAAATACCACAGTATCCGAAAGCAAGCGTCACTATATGTAACTTGCACCAAATTTTTTTGCAGAAGCCATTAATGATACAACAAATCATGCGGTTTGTTGAGCAGAGGTGTGCTGTTACTCTTCCCAGTGATCAACAGACTTTAGACTCCTGACTAGGGGGCAATAAATCAGGCACAAAAAAAAGCTTCCATTGTTGGAGGGAATATCGTACCTGACACCGAAATATCATGGTGACTTGTGCCTATACACAATGCCTTAGCATCTCAAAAAATACATTTCAAATACCTTAGCAATTGCTTAGCAACACCCTAGAATCATGTCAGCAAGTTTTGCATGGGCAAACACCAAAAAATGTGATAATAGCGGTGACTGATATCAAATTATAAGATTAACTGTAGTAAAATCTGTACACTGCAGTTACCATGGTAAATTTCCATTTGAGGAAGCCATATTATTCTACACTGCAAACATTTATACATGCAAATACACACCTCAGTGAACCAATTTTGAGGGGAACACAAATGAGAAAAACCGAAACCCAGCCGACCAAAACAATAAACCATTGAGTCAGAGTCTAGGATATACGATTACTGACAGTAAAAGAAAGCATATACACAGTGACATATTCAGATAACAGTTACGTCACATCACAGCAGTACTGCTCAGAGAATGTGTCTAGACTTAGCCAATCAAAAACAGCCTGACAATTTATCACACTTACTCGAGAATAATCAACACACTCATTGACACTATCAACAGGAAGAAGGAAATTATTTTCTCTCTTTATTTCCAAACACAACCTTTCCAGTGAGTCAGTCACCCTGCTCGGCTCAGACGCATATTTTTGCGATTATTATCATTATTAGCCAAGAACATTTAGTCATCATCGAGCATGTGGGTACAAATGTTTTCAGAGAAGGGCATGAGAACCTATTTTCCTATTTTAGGGAGCAGAAATCCAGAGATTATAGGACCCTGAAGGAACCGGCCAAGAGAAAAAAAAACAAAGTCTGTCAAACTCAACTTGAGGGACAATGTTTAGGTGGGAGGTCTTCTACTTGAGAGTAAGCCTGGCTTTATGAAGGAAAACTCTCAGCAGGAGAGCTGGAATTGGGTGAAAAGACACGGTTTATTCAGAACTAAGGAGTCTCCTGCCACCATTTTGATCAATAGGACTATTTAGTAATACTGTCTAAAAAATAAACAACTCTAGTAAATTTAAGTGATCAATATTACACATCCATCCATATAATCGTCAGTTAATTAGAGGTAGAAAAAAACCCAGTTTGTTTTTATTGCTACTGGGAGGAATTATAAAGGAGGTGCGTTGGAGGGCAGCTATGTGGGAGTAGCAGCCCGAGCTAGTCTAAATTAGAGGTGGGAGGTCTACGCAGAGAATTTAAAGACACTAAGTAGAAGCGGTATGTTGAGCTAAGCAGCAGGCAAGCAATGTTCCCCATAATCAGCTCAACCGTACAGATGACAGATTCCAATATAGAATAAACTAGCACGCTAGCAAACCAAGAAAGCTTGCTATTGACCAAACAGCTGTTCTGAAACATCAAGGCATTTATTTCACTGAATCTTAGCAGACTATGATGGAATTTAATTGTTTGTCTGTGAAGCAATGACCACTGCAAAAACAATAAAAAGATTTTTACAGGTTGCACATCATTGCCAGGGTGTTGCTATGCAGCTGTTAACATGTTCCAGTGGCTTTTCTAGTGTGAGGTTGTAAAAACTGAATATGTAAATCTGTAAAAATATAAAAACAAATTATACTCTCCATTCTCAAAGGTGTTTTTTAGAGAGCTCATATTTAAGTCCGCACAGGGACAGCCTGCAGTAAACAGTGATACCACTAAAAGAATCGATGCGCTTACAGATTCCTCCGTTAAAGGTCACAGTGAGGTGACATCATATTACACAAACATGTCAACATGTTTGACAACTAACTCACTAGCCACAACTTTGACCTGACACTTTGAGCACAGTAGCCAAAAAATAGCACGGTCAGAGGAGATCAATTACTTTTTAGTTTAAAAACAGCCTGCACAGTATTGTCACACTGACTTAAAGTAGACTGCTACAAGTTTTACTCATACTAGTGTACCACTAGTTGCATATTGAAACCGTAAAGGGAAGCAGCAATTCCAGGGCTGAAGTATCTGATAGCCAGTTTCAGTCAATCAGGTTCCTCCTCCTCTACAGAGGTGCTTCTGTTCAAGAACAATAGCTCTGAGAGGACATGGGAACTCAAACTATGACCAGCAGGCATTTTACACTAAATAAAAGTTTGAAGACAAGAGGAAAACGACAAGAATGTCAAGTTTCATCGATTGCACACAATGAGCCTGGGGGAATTTTGTTAAAACAAGCATCTATAGAAACTGCTCAATTTTAAATAGCAACGTTGTATTCAAAGAATGAAGAACAGGTTAAATTTTAACCTACCCACTTTCACACCCGTTACCAGAGTCCCCTGCACCTTTACCTTTCCAGTCATTTGTGATTTCCAGTTAATCTAATCTAATTAAATTCCACGAATTTTCAAATCTGGAAATTCCTTAAAGATTAATTGATATTCCCAGGTTTTCCATGACTACAGGAAGTCTTTTAAATACTTCTCACGAGTTTCAGTTGAACATGGTTTGCTCAACAACTACAGTAATCGTGTGACATCACTGCATTCTCAGCATAGCATCCCACAGGAAACAAAGATCAGAGAAGAAGACAAGAAGACAGGACCTGCCCTGACATGAGCGCAAAACTGTCAGTGAACTCTACCCAAAGATGTTCTCCCTCAGCCGTGTGACCTGGATTCATACAGCACATTCAAACAGGTCATAACATTCCATCTGGGAAATCAAAGAATTGCTATTTTTAGACTTAATATGCTTAAAAGTGACAAAAGAATCCGTTAGATGGTATCGGAGGTCAAGAGGACATACAAACAGGTCAAGTGCAGCAATAACCATCAGTTACACCCGCATTAAAAATGAAAACGCAGTGTAAACACAGTGAAAACCAGTTTAACCACAATGAGATGACGTCATGGCTGGAAACAACGTACTTTTGGACACAATATTTTTTTAGGACTAAGAGTCTGTTGGCTTTGTGCTCAATATTTAAAGCTGCAATCTGTAACTTTTGCATGTCTGTCACAATCTCTGTTTAAAACAACTGCAGGTTACTTCATACTTATGTTGAAGTCAGATGAGGCCAAATCGGGGTAAGGTAAGGGGACCGTTTTAAACTTTAAACTTTTACCTACTTGCATAGTTATTGTTTTTTAAGGCTTTAAATAAACACGAATAAGTATGTACACTAATAAAGCCAATATCATATATATATATATCATCATCATCATATACATCAATATCATATATGATAATTACAAATAGCATAACTTTTTAATATAAACATAGTAAATCATTAATGAGTAACGCTTAGATCATAGGCGATGACTTTAAATAAGGACAGACGTGTCCATCCCACTCAGACAGAGCGGACAAAAGTTCATAGTGCATTAAAAAGAATAGCAGAGGAAGAGGAAGTGTTGGACAAACTTCCCCTCATTCATAGCGGTCATTGTAATCCTGATATCGGCAACAATTCCCTGCACACGAAATCAGCCACTACAACCGTTTTCAGCTGTGGAAGTGAGAAGCCTTTGTTTACCCTCTCTTCCTCTCTGAAAATGCAAAAATAAGATCTTGTCTATAGCTGTGGGGTGTGGTTCAACACAGGATGTCAATCCCCAGACTCAAGGCCTTTCCTGTCTTCTCTGAGATGGTTCATTAACACCCAGATGCCTCATACTGTTATATCAGACCACTAACTTTCAGCTGATACGCAATGTCTTAATACTCGATTGTCCAGCAAAAAGTAAAGACCAAGATAAAAGACAGCCACACCCTCATTCATCTTATGTAAACGGCCATTATTTACCCGCAGTGCTTCATTAACTGATCACAATGAGGATAATGCTAAATGCCTAACAGAGCTTTTCAATCTCCATGAGCAAAAACACTGAGGTGCATGTAACAATTTAGCCATGTTAGGGCAGCCTGGCTGCATTGTTGCACTGTTGCATTTTTTTCAAACAGGTGTTTATTTCTGTTGACCCAGTTTTGGAAGACACAAGAAATAATTCGTTTTATATTATTTACCCCCCCTACACATACACACAAAAAATAGCTTTCTAAATTACATTGTGTTTCAATCAAAAATTATTTGGAGACCATCCTTCTCTGACATTTCAATACACGCCTCTGTCAGCAAACAAACGTAATGCAACAACTAGGTTTGTCAAATAAATGAGATACAATTTCAAATGTTACATTTTAGCTCACATTGTACGAGTAGATCATACAGCTTCCTTCAGGGCAAAGCTCAATCCTGCCATATATTTCATACTGGCCTGAAAGAAATGACCCATAATAAATCACAAATTGCATTCGACTCCACCAGTCCTAATTACACTATTGTCTATGGCACAACTGTCAGTTGTTGTCGTGCCAATAAGTCTAATCCAGACATTAACCATGCATGCAAATGACTCAACACAATAAAAAAAACAAAGATGACAGCAGAACATGGCCGTGTGTAAAGCATTAGGAGAAGGTGGATGAGAGGGGCGGAGGCTTCATTGCTCTCGATTCCCAACCTGTCAGACCGGTGGGACAGCCAGCCACCGATCTACACCAAGGACAACCAATTTGCCAGTGCTTACCAAAGACATTTCACACCCAGATCTATAGACAAAACCATGCTCTCCACTCAGAACTATATATATAATTACATACGACTATATTCCACATAAGTACATGTATACATACAGTATACACATATATACGGTATTTAGTGATATACATCGTTATTTGGAGTATATATACGTGTGTATATGTATGTAACCGTGTATATCACTACATACCGTGCAGCAGCACGATAACAATATATACACAGTATATAATATAAAACGACACAAAACATACAGCTTAACATGCTAAGTATCGGACATGTTGAGTCAACCTGCAGGTGTAATCAACAAACAAATGAGGTCTATATTTTTTTAAACATATGTTTAGAGTAACAAGTGACCTTCATAAAGTCCAATACATTCTCTCATTCAAACCCGATGCACGGTCTCATTCAAAACTACGTAGCTCCACGATATGTGTATAGTATAGTATAAGGTCAGGTTTTGCTGCTGGTTTCGTTTTAGAGTGAATAATGTTATTAATTCACAATAACCATATAATCATTGTAATCAATACGTTAAAGAACAGATGGAAAACACGGTAAGCAAACAAGACACTAAATACTCTTATGAAAAGTTAACGCAGTGCTGTAAGTTACAGTATATTCGTTGCGACTTTAAACTTTGTACGATGCCAACCTAGACAGCCTTTTTTGGACATCTAGGCAACTCACTAGGTTTTGAGACACAGCCGTAATAGAATCGCTGAGTGGTAACACCTGTAGCCGGACAGCAGTCGACGGGCCCAGGAAGGACTCACCTGATTAACCGCGGCCCTCTATGCCCCGGCTCTGCCCACGATTCAGGCAGATTTGTTCAATTATCCTCGGGTGGAGATGAAAATCACACCAGCTAGTAACGTAGAGCAGGCTCAGATGGTGTTTACCTCGCCTTCGAGGTCTGGGTATGGACAGAGGGCTTGAGGATTATCAGTGAAGTGTTTCCTGCTGGTTTTCTCTCTGGCTCCTCCCTAAACAAGCGCCTTCCGGGACGTTCAGCGGGCGGCCAGCAGGGGGCGCATCCGCATCGCGTTACAAAAAAAGTGAAGTTTCATATACAAATTTCCATCTTGTTTACCCAGTTTAATCACTTGTGGTACAGCGTTTTTTATGTGAAAGATGCCTGTAAAAATACAGTAAATAAAACCATTTAGTTTTCGACTGTCCCAAAGTACAACGTGTTTTTGGAGAGAACTTAATCATTTACAAATCAGAACTAGAATGAACAAACTAGAAGCTAGAACGTTATTTTGTAGCGCTTGATGACATGCTATGTTTAATTTGACGTTGATACAAATCTTGTATTTATATTTGAATTATTGTAATTGCTCATTATATTCATAAAGCCAAATGTATGAAAAATGCCAATTTTTAAATATTTTAAAATTTATATTAAAACATGTTTACAAACGACCATTATTTAAAAAACACTTTTAAGCACCTGGGATCAAAATACATAACTGCAATATCTTTTAAATATAATAGCAAATATGATGAGCTAAGCCTAACCTAACCCTAACCGTAACTGTAAAAAATGAATCAGACTTGAATCACCAAATGATCTTGGGTGAAATGTGCCCAGGATGTTTTTGTGGGATTCATTTTGTGGTAAGGAAATATGCTAGTGTGTAATAAAAAGAATTTATACAACACTCAAAAGTCAATAAATACAAACACAATTCACTCATTACATAAATACACTTTACTCAAATTAATAACCACCATGGGTATTTGACTGTTGGCTTCCAAGGTGCATGTATGAACATGTATGAATGATGAATTACTGTAATAGTAAAAGAAACATTTTATTACTATTTCCAATTATTGTAAAAAAAATCTGTAAATTCTATGAACCTTTATTAGTTCAAATTAGACTCATAGACTAAAAGCACAAGCTCCTTCAGATGGGGTAGTTATGTAGAAAGTTGGGGATCCATTATATTTCTCCTATAAAGAAAGAGATAAATTATGTACTTGATTCTACTTATTATTTTATCTCTAAATGTTATAAGGCAAAAGTCAGAAATTAGGCAAAAGTGTTATAAATTACATGAGATTACAAATAAAATTTCTAAAACATCTTGAAAAATGAGTTAATTTGCTTAATTATCTATTGAAATTATGACTTTAACGTCACTGATAAAGACCTGTATGTGTTTCATTGCTCTCTCTGTGGCATCAGCCTGAAGTAAAGTAACCGTGCATCCTCCAAACCCCCCTCCGGTCATCCGACTCCCAAACACTCCATCCACGTCCAGCGCTGCGGACACCAGCTGATCCAGCTCTAGACAACTGACCTCATAATTATCCCTAAAACAAACAAAATTAATCCCGCTCACAGAATACATCATTTAAGGTCTTTAAACAGCTGGTTAACCTCACCTACTGAACAGATGATTTAAGCAAACAACATTACAATCACCGAAAAGAACAGTTGCCTTGTGTTACTCTTATACCAAACTTGCCTCTAATACAGATGTTTACCTAAGAGAATTGTGGCTCTTCACCATCAGCTTTCCAAACTCTTGGTACTCTCCTCTCTTGAGGGCCTCAGCGGCTTGTGCCGTGCGTTCAATCTCCTCAATCACGTGACGTGCCCTTCGGTACATGACGCTGTCCAGTCTATCCTTAGCAGCTGTATTTGGCAGATTTTCAATGTTGACAACCCATAGACCCCAATCAAAGTCATGTACATTATGGTACCTCCTAAAAATCTCTGTCTTACCCTCCAAATCCTGCAAAGTTGCATCCCTCAGACTACTCTTGCCCAAAATGGCCGCAGCCTCCTCACACTGCCTTCGTCTGGTGGGATACTCGCTGCCTGTGAGCGAGTGCCTGACATTAGAATTTGTGATCAGGATTACAAGTCCAGGGTCAGTCAAGGGGACAGCTGTGGCTTCCAGAGATCTAAAGGTGCAATCCAAAATAGTTATATTTACAGTAAATGCGTAAATACAGTAAATACAGTAAATCATTTTCAGCCATTTTCCTGTGGCTTAACTGGTAGAGAATGGTGCTTGCAAGACCAAGGTAACAGGTTTGACCCTCCAGGAATGTATGTACTGATAAAATGTACAGTAAGTCACTTTGAATAAATGCAATTAGCATGGCATGAAAGTGTAAATTTACATTTATTTCTGATAAGACACAATTGTGACAAGACACAGTCTAAAAATAAATGTAGCTCAAAAGTATTTTACATTTACATTTAGTCATTTAGTTGACGCTTTTATCCAAAGCGACTTACAAATGTGGACAGGAAGCAACTTCGATTACAATAAGTGACAACAGTGAATAAGTGCTATACACATGGCTCAGGTTTTTCAACACAGTATAAGAAAGGTTTTTTTTTTGACCAACACATAATACCACATAATATGGATATGCAAAGTGGTCTACCTGCAGTCAATGAGTAACGCATGGCCCTCTTTACCCAAAACAGACACAAACTGATCCATGATGCCACAGGGCACAGCAGCATGAGTGTGTTCGGCCTGCTGACAGGCAATTGCTTTGGCAACCTGATTCCCATCATCTGTGGAGAGGAGGAAATTGTTTTTAAAATTTCAGCTGCCTTGTTTATATGTTGTAGGTCCCACTAACAGGCCACTTTCATTTTAAACAGGTGTGACAGATACAACCATAAAAGTCCTTACCTGGACACAACTGTTGCAGAAAAGTGTACGCTGCCACTTCAAGTGACGCTGAACTGGAGAGTCCGCCCCCTAGTGGCACACTACTGGCTATTACAGCTCTAAAGCCAGGGATGGGACGTGCTGTGTAAAAGCAGACGTTACGTTTTTGAAAACTATACAAGAGCAGGTATACATCATATTAAAGTGCATATTGAACCTGTTTATCGCTAGGTGATTTAAGAACACAGAGAACAGTGTGCTCAGCAACATTACTGCAAGTACTGCAAAGGCGGATATTGTAAGCACTACATTTAAAAAAAGTTAGTCCGCAAACAAGTTCTCAGCATGGGGCCCTTGAGTCACATTCCGTGTGAGAAAGACAAAATCTACACTTCCTCATTACTTCCTTCTGTGCCAGATAGACAAAAAAATGATTGCAATAGATTACCTCTGTAGTGCTGTACAACTCCCTTTACATAATTGGCCCAGTTTGGCTGCCCTCGTGAAAGAGGGGCCAGTTCAGTTGGGAGATTAAAGTCCACTACCTTGGGCTCATCTGCACCTTCAGTCAGAGTAACAACACAGCACTTTCTGTCAGACGTTTTGCTGCCCACCATGACGGTCACCATTGGCAAGGCCTGCGATTATTCAAACAAACACTATAACACTGATTCTGAGTGGGTTATTTCTATTTAAAGAACAAATTGTATGTTCTCAAACAATGACAATGATTGCTGATAAGAACGTGAACATACGAGAACATTCTTCTCGTCAAATCAACAGCCTACGATGCAAAGCAGATTTCATATCAATACGGATACGAAAGAACAATCTGTCCGTTGTTCAGTATGCGAGTGCTGCATGATGAGATGTTTTGCATACCGGACAACAAAAATCATGACGTCACAACCAACCTTTTAATGCCACCAAGACCAATCACGTCATTTGCCTTTGCGTCAAAAGAACGACTTAAAACACGCACACGTACATTATTTGGCTGCATACTAATTGCGTTTCATGTTAAAGTTTTAGATTTGATTCTAAAGGGGTTTAAATAACACTGTCATGAAAGTGTCATTTACCATTGGGAGGACAAATCCTTGATTATAATCGGTGTGTTCTCCGATTAAATTCACACGTCCTGGAGCGCACACCGCAATATTTGCATCTTCCCCGTCAAATCGTTCCCGATATGCGCGACGTGCCTCTGAAACCAAATCGGCAACATTTTGAATTGGATAACTTTTGGCCATTTTGGCGCAAGATTATTATTAAACAGCTGTTAATTCACGTGCCAAACTAAGTAATTCTAAGTATCCGACAAATTTCCGCGAACTGAAGCCAAGCAATTTAAATCACGGAGTAACAAGTAATTTACAAGTGAATAACGCGTATGAAATTGTTTGATCTATGAAGCTCACGTGACATGCCTCTAAAGGAATCAAAACTAGCAAGTCAAAGGTTTGGGTACTTCCTACATTTATACAAGGGTTCTGATTGGTGCAAAAAGTCACATGATTCCCACATAAAAAAAGATATCCACACGGAGTGTGTAAAGGTCCCAGTGGTTAAAATACAACTAAAATTCCTGCAAGAAACGGTTTGTACGACCTGGTGTAAGTGTATTAATTTTCATTAACTGCAGTCTACATTTAAAAGACAATGTGAATTATTTGAAAACAAAATAGTCAGCTGTCACACATTAAAATATTAACAGCATGCATTATCAGAAGAGACAAATATTTTATTAACAGTTTTTCACAGCCTCTATGAAATAGCTTATTATTTGTGTTTGACAATTTTATGATTACATCCAAAAGCATAAAACAAATTAAGAATTTAATGAAATGTATGGTAAGATTTCTACCAATGCTTTCAACATTTAAGTGCTTTAAACCAAATCTGTTTTTTATAACTGATAAGGAAAATACATTTGAAACGAAAATACTTTTAAAAATTAAGTAGAACAGGGTAGAAATGTTGCATACATATGTTTCAGGGATATCTAAAAATAGTAACATTCATTCAGTTTTGGTGTTTATATCTTCATGTTAACGTTAGGATTAGACCATCAACCCATCCAGAACCAATTCTATGAAAGTCTTTGATGTTGACCAACATCAGTAGCAAAAATACAGCAACATCACATAACATCGCATCATAACATTCACTTTCATACTGAAATGTTTCAAGTTTGACCACTGATATAAAAACATACATGAGCTCCAATCAGCAAATTCATTTTTATGAATATGCAACAATTCTCGAGGCTAATGATTATTTCCTTCTCCATCTGTGGCACCCATTGCTGGCACTGACCCTTTAACTGTCCTGGAGCTCTTAGTTTTGGCGGCTCTGAGTGTTTTCTCACTTTTGTCTTTGGGTTCAGTCTCCTCGGTTTCGTCTGCACTGCTGTTCTTGTCTGGTTTGACCTTCCGAAGCTTCTGCTTGCCTTTCACAGGAGCGGAGAAGGTGAGTGAAGCCTTGTTAAATTCCAAGGGAAAGATCCCCACATCCCCATCAAAGCGGTTCTTGGTCACCTGAAGGGATCTACGGCCCGGGCACGTCACCAGCTTCTTCTCCTGCAGGATGAGCACGTTATCTGCCTCCTGACTGGCCTGATATGGGAAAAACATGATGCGTTAGACCCTGCACATGTTCTTAGAAATGCATTACATAAACAAATGAAAACCCATATGCAACATGAAAACAACTCAAGTTGCAGATGAATAAACAGGGTCTTTATCTACCAACCTTGGCTGTGCCAAAGATGGATGCTGTTTGTAGGTCTTTATCATCTTCCTCTTTCCTGGGATGGATAATTAAAGTCACGTGACAGCTGCTATTTGTGGCAAATTTTCTGAAGGCTCCAATAATGTGGTCTTGTACTGCAAACCTTAGAAAAAACAAAGACGTTTAAAGAATTTTTAAATGAATTAACGCTGTACTAATACTATAGTATAAGTCTATATTGTTGCCTTACTTGTCATAAGACAGATTCTCTTGGCCCATCATAAACTGCAGGTTGTCAATGACCACATGACTAATGTCATACAGGTACACAGCGTGCTGCATGGTATCCAAAACAGTCCTGTGCAGGAAATAAACATCATGTAAAGCATCCATCTAAGATATACAAACATAGATACAAAAAAAACAAGAAATATTTATAAATATATATATTACAGGACAGGATATGTATATATTTATATGTATATACAAATAATATATAATATGGGGGCTAGCAGCATTTGTAAAATGTGTCATACCATAATAATAATAATAATACCAATGTTTTCAACATAGTCTAACATGATGCTAAAAATGTCCTCGCAACACAATAAATGCTAGCAATGCAACTACTAATTAACTAACCACTACTGGTATGTATTGATGATCAAGTAACAGTTAACACGCACCGCATACACCACACATACATCATTACTCTTCGCAATCAATGTATTAAAATTTTTATTTTGTGAAATGCAAAACAAGAGTTACTTGATGTTCTGCTGTCCATGGAAGGTCATGAAGTAGAGAGGCAGGTCCTCAAACTTGTCAGCCCACATGTCATATTGGTCCAGGTTCTCCTCCAGCCTTTGCTTGGCAAACTGGGTCAGCATAATTTTGGCCAAGCGCACATTGTTGATTTCAAAGCTGCCCCATAGTGTGTTGACACCCTGCATGCAAAGATCTAGGGCAAACTCGCTGATGAAGGTGGTCTTTCCGCTGCCTGTGGGACCTACAAATAAAAAAAATCAAATAAAAAAAGCATTTATATTATTAATGTAATATTTATTGTTATAGTATGTACACATATATTTATCTGCAGAAAGCTAAAAATGAATGGCCAAAAACAGTTAAGCCGAATTATGTTAAGTCTGTATGCAGGCCTTACCTGTAAAAACTGTCAGCTCCCCTTTGCGATGACCTTTAAGAATTCGATTAAGCTCAGGAAATCTCGACCACGGTATTCCAGCCACCTGTTCCACATTAGCCAGTTCCCCATATACATCCTCCCTGAGTTGCTTGAAGGACACAATGGACTTGTGGGCAGCTGGGATGGACGCCTTGACAATTCGTGCCAGGTTCCTGCCCTGGGCCAATGCTTTACTGGGGCAAGGCTGAAACTCCCCTGGCCTCACCAGAGAGCAGCGTTTAAGTCCAAGTTTCCTGGAGAAGATTTTTGAGGCTTCCCATGAGCGCATATCTCCTCCCAGCCATAAGGTAACTTTCTTGAACTGCTCCAGATAAGGCAGCAGGATTGGGGGCAGACAGCTGACGCCCCGTGGCAAGGCCAAAGATGGAAGACCAGTGGCCTGACTCACTGCCATGCTGTCCAGCTCCTGTCCTGTAAGCACCACCTCAACATCCTTCCGTGCTATTAAAGGCAAGCCGAAGAGATTGTGGTAGTTGGAGACTTTAGGAACTGTAGCTTCAGTGTAGATCACCTGCCCATCACCTTTTATGGCAGCAGAAAGCAGTTTAACACCTCGGAGGCCTGAGTCACGTCCACTGAACCACGGGAAGATCAAACTCTTGGTGGGCTTAAAGAACCTGACCCCAAATCTCTTCAATGTGGCATTGGTGAGCTTGCCAATCTGGAACATGGTTTTGACCAGCTGCGCTTCCTCCTCCATGAGGTCGGAGAAAGGCACGGAGCTGTTCCAGATTCTCTGCACCTCTTTAAGCTCCATCTCTCTCTCCTCCTGCTCCTCCACACTCTCAGGAAAACCCAACAGCACATTAGGGCCGATCGAGGTCTGACCCTCATTCAACATCACTTCTATGCAATCCTGAAGGTCCTCCCAGGTCCCCTCCACCAAGGTCTCCTTGCACAAAAATTGCCCAGTGGTTTTATCAATGAATAAAGAGTGGTTCTCTCTTCCAGAACCTGGTTCCAAAAATATACTATGAGCATGTAAGCAGCTGTACCCATCATGAAAAGGAATATCTTTAGAACGCAGATACTGTTTGATGTCAGTCACCGCAAGGGGATGGAGAGGGAAATCTATTGTAGATGTTGCATCTTTTCTCAAAGTTCGGTAGAAATATAAGGAAACAGTAGGTCCTAATTTCCTTTCAGGGTCATGCCACCTTGATGGCTTTAAATGACAATGAAGCAACGGACTGAGGGATGGTTGGTTAAAAGACAGATATCTCCAGGGAGAAATATGCAAACGTTTACAGGGACTGCAGCTCTCTGCCCCCTGCAAGAGACAGGCTGCCGCCCTAAGAAACCTGCTCCTCCACATCTGCTGTTATTTCACATCAGACCTGCAACGTGGAAAACACTGATGTCATCATACAAAACCGAATCACGAAATACCGTTTAAATGATTTGTTAACAAATTACAGTATATGGCTGTTAACGATTAATGAACGTTATTATAAAAGGTCTCCAAATTAGATAATACGCAATATTGGCCAAAAATGTCATAGGGATATTGTTCTTACCCTGTACTCCAACATATTATTAAAACATTTTATGCAAGTTGCACATTTTTGCAATGTGCTTGGAGTGTTGGCTGTATTGTGCAAAATCCCCTCCGGACATAATTTTTGGCCATTATTGCACATGTCCATGCGTGACCCCTAATGTTACTGCTCAACATTGAAATGTGTTTGTAAATTGAATGACACTGTCAAAGAAAACCTATAGTAAAAATATGCCAATAAAGCATCAGGCTTTATATATCGCAAACATATATAAAATTACTAACCTGTAAGAAACGCGCCAAACTGATATCATGTGTCTGCATGTCCCACTGAGCTCAGGTCCGCCCTCCAAAATAATTCCGTGTGAAACACCAACTCGTGTCTCTGAGATTCAATTAAAGGAGAATTTGTCTGCACAGTTTCAAATTCAATTACCTTTATAAATAATTATTATTAATTATTAATATTTTTAATAATAAATTCTACATATTTTAACTTCTGTATTCTGTGTAAGTTACTATATGGAACGCAAACATTCCTAATGCTTAGTCTCAAGTTCTACCCGAACGATATTTTATAACACACCTGGCATTACACATGTCTTTAAAGACTGTCCTCTAAATCTAAAGATTAAAAATACCCGCTTTCACCGTAAACAAAACTGCAATCACAGAGGGAGTTAAATTGAATGAGGGATTTTTAGGAGTTGACATGACTGCTCGCGGTACACCGAGTCGTTTTTTGCAGAGCGTTCTTTATAACGGAGTGGGACGTTATGTGTGTCAGCTGAAGCGGATATCTCTGATCTTTTCAAAGAAAGGACAAGGCTCTTTAGGAGTCAGGTGTGTGATCATTACTATTGATCATGTATAGTAATATGTACATAAACGACCCCCTAAAAACGGTCGTTTGCCTTTTTTAATNTACATAAACGACCCCCTAAAAACGGTCGTTTGCCCTTTTTTAATGCCCCTTGACATTGCTATCATCGCTCCTGACGTGCATTGTTTGTGTTTTGTTTATTATGAATGACATGTATTCTTCCAGGGACTTCGTTGAGGAAGGTGTGGTCGACTTTGCCAAAAAGAACCCAGGAACTGTGGTTTACATCTCTCCTCAGTCCTGTAGAATTCCCAAAATAGTAGCCGAGTACTGTAAGTGTGACCATTCCTAATATTTCATTAGACATTTTATCTTCATCTACATGTGCATGTTATAATAGTTTCTGGAAATGTTGACTAGGTAAATTGTTTGTCAATTTAACAAATTACCAAGTTATTATATTCACATTTAACAACTGCATTATACCAATGAAAATAACTGTGCACTCGCTGCTTCTGATTGGTTCATACAGTGAATGGTAAAGTGCAGGAGGAAACGGTCACCAACAAAACATCTCAGCAGATTGCTGAACTAATAACCAAGATGTCCAACCAGTCAGGATTGGACATCATCCGCATTCGTAAACCCTTCCACACAGACAGTCCGAGTATCCAGGGCCAGTGGCACCCTTTCACAAATCGACCCCCCAGCATCGATCCGGTTGGCCCACAAGCAAAATAAGGACCCAACAAATTTGTTGTTGGATCTGTAAGTGCATCAGTTTCCTGTGCCACAGCGTCACACTTGGCCCACATTTGACAACCCTATATTGTTAGCTGAGACCTGTAACTGGACAGTTATAATGATTTTTCTGTTTGCTGAATTAAGAACATTTTGAAAAGTTAAGAAAAGTTTTTATAACAGTGCAGTTGTACACAGTTAATGAGTCTTATTGCTTGGCGGAAAGTGCTTGTGGTAAGATGCCCATCCACTGAAATGTTTTCCTTTGGGAAATAAATTCTGAACTAAAGTGATTTTACTGTGTTTGCTTTATTTGATCTTTGTATTCTTGGCTTTTGTTTACATTATTAGCCAAATACCCCTTCGCTAATACAGTCATAACCAGTTTCTCTGAAAAATCAGTACTAAAGAGATACAGTTGGTAATACAGCACTCCAAATAATAACAAGACGTTGGCACTATTAAGTCTGTAGAAAAGCAATTTAATGAATTATGCTGCAGACTTGATACAATAGTAACAACTGACAGCTGTTACAAAGAACAGATGTTGTGGAAATGCAATAAATCATACGCTGTTGCAAAGCACCTAACCACATAATCACATCTGAGAAGGAACCAAATGATTTAATTCTATAATAAATGATTGAAAAACACATGTTGGTCAACCACCAATCTGAGTATTAGGACAGATGTGTCTATGTAGGTTAATTTCGTGCCTCGAATGATTACAGCAGCTGAAAATCGAATAAAACCAACAGGCAATGTGTGCATTTAATCTACAGTAACGGCAACACAAAGCTTATGGCAACAGTAGGAGATCTTTTCTCACTCCCACATGTTTCTGCAAAATAAGCAGTATGCCACAGACCTTAATCAGGCTGGGGGCGAGAATCTGTTGGATGTAATCAGTATCAACAATTTCGGCACTTATTTTTAAAATCACCACTCATAACCCTGTTAACAGAAAGTGATTAATATATGATCACCGATCACAATGGGAGCTATTCAACGTTACTGTGATTTCTTTAGATTATTTGTGTTGTTGCAGCTATACCAGTAAAGACAACAGGTTTGCGTCTGGGTAACTGGTTTCATAGTAGTAACCAAGCAGGATAACCCAAGTCTAAACATATAATCAATGTAAGCCGTGCTTTAATGAATAAGTTCACAAAAGAAAAGTATATTTATTAATATGTCCCATTTATTACAACCAGATGAGACAAGAACTCTGATCACATCTTTTCTCCCCAGTGAAAACTAGCTTGACCTATTATGTGGATTAAAGAAAGTTCTAAATCAAGAGCTGTGTTGCTAAGTAACGGGTACATGGGGACATATGAACAGGCTTGATATAGATGGCAATCTGGTTAAAATCTCCTACTGTGACAGAAAATTAGGCTTAGGTCAGTGAATATTTTCTTGTTTATGGGACTTGTGAAGTAATTCATAACTTTGGGGGTCACAAGACACAAAAACACTAAAAACAATTATAAATACTTTAATAAGGATGTAAACATCAGATATTGTTTTACAGGTATATGCTCTAAAATATTAAAACAATATACACCCTAATACACCTTTGACTGACATGTAAGCATAGCAAAAACTTTGGAAAAATTTGAAGTGCAAAAAGTGAGATTACAGGGAAGGCAGTGGATACACAAACACAATGTAAGCAGCACTACTAATATCTTAACATTGATGAATCACAGTTCATAAACAAAAATATCCCATACAACACTTAAAGTCAACAGGAAATCAAAATCAATGCTATTTACCATCCTGATACACGTTCCTGGTCGTACTGTAAATGATTAATCACTTCATGTTGTTCCAAAAAAGGAAATGTTTGTAACCTTTCAAAATAACTTGCTCTACCTGCGATCAACAGATAAAATCCCACCCTACCTTTCTTCATGTTGAGTATCATGTTTCATTCCCAAATGTCATTTTATGGAAGAAAAATGGGTTGGAAACAGAGCTGTTATGCTGACCAGTTAATTTATACATTTAAACCTAAAAAACATGTTTGACATCTAACTCTTGAAATGAAATGCTAACATGCTAATGCTCAGATATGCAATGAAAAAATAAAGGAAAACGTTAGTGAATAAGTGAATAAGTTGACCAAGCTGTTACCTAGTAACAGCCCATATTCATGATCTAGGTTTGAAAGATGACAAGGCTCAATTACAATCACAAATGTATGGAAAACTGAACACTTAAGTTACTGAGTACAAGAATGCAAAGTAACTGTTGAACATGAGGAAAAGGCAAGAAAAGGTCATTATAAGGAACTGATGTGCAGTAATTAGTCAGTCTGACAGCAGCTGTGTTAGCTTCACTGCTCACTGGCCAAAACAAGCTGATCATGTGTCTCTCCCTAAGCTTTCTGCTTTTTAAAGAAAAGAGCCCACAGCTCTCTCTGCAACTTGATAGAGTTCCCGCCAGGCATTGCTTCTGCTGTCGGCGCTGATATATAGCCCAGCACGAGCTGGGCAACCCACTGGGGAGAGCCAGGCAAGTGCTGACTCAGCACTTGCAGGGCATCATCTCTGCTTAACATTGTTTAAAATCCATTTTGAACAATATTCACTGCAGAAATCAAAATGGCAACTCTACAGAAATACATAGACGTGTGCTGTTTTAGCAAATTAACTAACCAGGCACATTGTCATGCGTTTTAAATGCAGTAAATGAACGCAATTGAAATGTTGTGATTGCATCAAAACCTTCCAGCCCACTTCTAGATAAACTTCAATGTAATGGAATGATTCAAGCATTTAAATGGCACTTCTCTGAATTGGCTTATTTTGCTTCATTTGAAAATAAAAAAAGAGCATGTCCGGAGAGCATTCAGACAGCGTTCGACAAGGAAAAGATCCATTCAGCTTAATGTGGCACAATGCTGGAAAGAAACACTCATCCCCAATAAGGGCACGAAATTCTACAGCTCGCGGGCCCAGAGAATAACCATCCATCTGTAAATGTCAATGAGGCATGTGTTGAATCTCAATACTCCGGCAAGATAATGCTTGTTGTAGAAAAGTAAAACTCTGCTGTTAAAAAGTTGTTACACTTTTATCAAAGTGGCATTTCAATGGTTCTCAACTGGTTTTGGCTTTAAGACTCACATTGCACATGTAATGTTGACCAAATGGTATCAAATGTTTAACAACAATATTGAATACCAATAAAACCAAAATTGTTTATAATCGAAAATGCAAAAATGTATTCATTGGTTTATTATTTGTTTCTAAATGTCACATGAATTGCAAAAGTTTTATAGTCTTAGCAGTCACAATCTGTTGCAAACTTGTTGCAAGTAAACCTGCTTTTATCACTTTCTTTTACTTTGTGTAGTTATGTGCATGAGCTATGTGCCAGATGAGTTTGCAACAAAATACCATAGTTCCTTTAGCCTTTTTTCCACTCAAACTCTGTTTTCTCCTCTTTTTAAGAAGTTGCTAAGCCTATTTATTTTGCAATTTGAATATGCATGATTATAGGGTTACCTAAATGCAAATTGTTGCATTTATCATTTAATTTTTGCTGTCTGAGACTGTATAAGATCCATACTTGGGTCATGAACTACCAGTTGAGAACCACTTTATCTCATTATAAACTTTTACTGAAAGGGCAAATATGTTCTGAAATGCCCCGATATGCCTGTTAATATTTGCATGAGCTTTTGATATTAAAATGATTGTTATTTACATTAGGTGCAATTAGGCAAAAAATGAATCTGTAAACGTCTTTGAGCAATAATTCCACCTTGATTATGTACAAATATTCATTGCTTTGCCAAGACAGTCTTTGGACAGTCATTCTGAATTCTGTAAAATATAGGCGCTCAACCATAAGTTCTGTCTCCTTGTTCTTTGAAGTTCTTGCATTGCAGTGTTCTTCAAAGTTCTTGCATTTGTAATGCTCTGAGGTCCACTAGGAGCTACCACTGATTTCTACTAAAGTCTGTACCTCAATCAGCAGGAAATAAATTTATGTTTGATAAACTCACAAACATTATTCACAAAAAAGATTTCAAACCATATGGTTCTCAAAAGCTTCAAACCAAGTAAGCTGCAGTTGCATACAGGGATACAATGAAGAACCTCACAATACACAAACCTCATTGGGAGGGTGGTTCTTATACAAAATTTAAGCTTCCCACCACAAGGGGGCAATATAGTGTGATATAGGGCTACACTGAGCTCTCATCTGGCTCGATGTCCAACTGTGTATGTTTCCTTTTTTCAAGGATCCTGTTGAGCTCCTCGGTAAACGAGTGGTACAGTGGCGATGTCATCCCAGAGTCTGTCTGCCCAAGAAGCACATAGCTGTTTCCGTTCATTTTCCTCAGCACGTTGGGCAGTGTGGCCGACAGTCCATTGCCGAACTCTGAGGAGGGCAGGGGCGGAGGCATCGGAAGAGGCGGTGCAGGTGGAGGCTCCTTATTCGGGGAGGACTGGATGTCCGCCGTGACGATTTGCAGAAACTCCCCGTCACGTGACATGGTTCTGCCCCGCCCCTCCATTCTGCCATTGCATTGGCTGGAAATTGTCTTAAGCTCAAAGTGCGAGCTCCTCTTTCTTTCGGTTGCCATGGTGACTGAAAGCCCTTGGTGAGAGTACTTCCTGACATTTGGAGCACTCCGTGCGCAGAAGCTGACGTACAGCAAGACCACCGTAAGAACTAGACATAGCCCACCGAGAACAGCCACCAAGGAGATATACATGGCTTCCATGTGTCTGTAGGTCTGAAATTCCGGCTCAGAAGGCAGAGGGGCAGATGGAGGGGACAAGAGCTGCTCAACGGGACCGCCGGAAGGGCTCGGAGTTGGTGCAGATACGGTGGTAAAGAAACTTTCGGGAAGAGCTGTCGGTCTTACTGACAGGTGCGAGGCGGGAGGTGGAACGGGTTGCACTCTCACCACATAGCTGCGAACAGGAACCCAGACACCATTTTCTACTGCATAGCACCGGTAATGTCCACTCTGCTGGGCCTGGGCCCCAATAATGAGGAGGCCATCAGTGCCAGTGCGGTAGCCGAAGTCAACACCAAATCCCTGCAGCTGCTGACTGTTCAGTGTCCAATGAGGGGAGGCCAGGTTAGAATGAATCTCACACTGCAGAAGCACGTCATCTCCTGCCATCACCACACGTGTCCGATGCAGAACGAGCCCTGGTGAGATTTCAGACACGTCATTACTCCACTCTTTAGAATCACATAATTAGGTTGCTCAGAAATAATTCACATGAAAACACACCATCACTTGTTATATTTGTGCAGCCTCTGTTTCCCATCTGTATATCCTGGATGAGACCAGATCTGAAAAATGTAAACATCACAGTTATACTTCTCAAAGCGTTTTAACTGACAATTCAGAATGTAATGTATAGCAAATGTGTATTACACAGGGTCTAAAATAATGTTCTAATTATATATATATATATATATATATATATACACACACACACACACACACACACACAGAAAACAATTAAATAGTTATGGCACGTATTTGTCCTTACTTTATCCACCACTGAACTGTGGCAAAGGTTAATCTTAGACCTTGGAAACACAATTTTACACGCACAAAAGTGTCTGCTATTCAAAATAAACACCATATGTCTGCTTTTACCTATTTTGGTAGGATGATATCTCAGCACATACTTCTCCATCCCAGCCACAGAGAGGGTCTCGTGCAAACACGCAGTCATAGCAGGAGGTGTACCGCTCACAAGATGACAGTGGCACTTGCACCAGTCCAGAGGGGGCGCTCACGTACACACTTCCCTTATGAACACAAGCAGACATCCTCACATGTATTGGATCCATGTGCATTTGTACCGTATGTTAGTACAATAAGCTTAATGCTGCTTTTTAACAGTGTAAGGTACATTATGGACTACCTGTTTCGGTGATATAACCAGGTTATTGATTGGTTGTTTTTTCTCAAACAGCTGAAGTTCCTCAATAATATGTACATGGTCTCCAATCTTTACAGCCCTGTGTAACCAACCCTCATCTGGAGACAAGCATGTACACACACTGGTTACTTTACTTTGGGGACATTTCATAGACTTCTATTGTTTTCATACACAACTAATTACAAACATTATATCCTAACCATAACACGCGCACACACACACACACACACACACACACAATCTCTTCATGATCTACATTAGCAGTACCAAAAACCAAATGAATTCTGATGACCTGATGTAGTATTATAGTAAATATATTAAAGCGATATAAACAAAAATATGAAAAGAATGCTTATCTACACGAAATAACCAAAAATAACCTGTTCCAATGAAGAGCATGTCATAAATGCGTCCATCCAAACCCGTAACCTGATGTACAGTAATCTTGGTGTAATCTGCACTCCTCTGGAGCAACAGAGCCTGTCCTCCAATTGGCTGGATTTGTTTGGACATTAAAGGGTGTCTTCGTGCAAAATTCAGTATGTTGTCAGGGAGATCCCGGGAGGAATTTATGAGCAGAGCACGATGCTGATCAGTTATACACTAAAGACAAAGAAAGCTGCTGTTATATAACTATAGTCTTTAGAGTAAAAATATAATAGATGCAAAACTGAATATAGGGATTATATAGTATCTATAGGTCCTCAGGTTGGCTGAATACACATCTGAAACTGAACTGCTCAAATGCTAGAATACAATATTTACTTACACAGTGATTCCCAACCAGGGGTACATGCTACTTTGGGAGTCTGTTCTAATATCCAGTATAATAGAGACACATTTATTTGGTGTCAACGGTGGGGTACTGTAGTCTTACTGAAGGGGCTTTAGGTGTATGTAAGACAAGAAAGGTTAAGAAACACTGTGCTAGAAGGTTTTAAGGGGACATATTATGGTATAATTTTCATTTAAAAGGATTCTGAAACCCTCACCGAACCAGGTCTCGGATCTGGAACTTTCCCAGTGTACTCTTTCCATTTGGAGTCCTGTTGCTCCATGTAAGGTCCATCGAAAGCTGTCTGGACATCTCTGAGGGAATACTGACACACGGCGGACATCTTAACATATCTCCTGACAGTGAGAATAAGAAAGAATAAGAGATATTACAGGAATGTTACAGGTTTGAGTTTAAAACTAATTGTTCCTTTCCTTTTAAAGGCAAAAAACCCTACAAGGTCTATGGGGCAAGACATTGCAGAGGGTTTAAAGCAGAAAATGTTCATATTTTATTAAAAAAATAATAAAGAGTTTAACAGTCCTATTTCAAGCAGCGTTGTGTGAAATTACAGGTTCATTGTCATTATTGACAATTACAGACATTATGTTAAGCACAGGCCAACCATAATGTTCACAAGCCTTATGCCTCAAGTCAAATACCTGAGAAAACTCTTGGTAAACTGAATTATGCCAGACAATTGTCTATAAATCTGTATAGTAATACAGAAAGAGTCTACGAACTAATAGAGAAAGAGTGGGTAAAACATATCACATTAGTGTTAAGATGCTATTGTTGTCACCAGTGGGACTTAATACTGGATTAGCCTCAAAATGAAATACTGATGTTATGAGTCTCTTTAGGACGATTAAAATGCTACTGAGTCTGAAGGGAGAATATGGTCTCCAACTTAGTCTGTAGACATTTAAAGGACAATTTGATGCAGCATGACTCTGCATACACTCACTCTCTCTCTCTCTCTTCCTCTCTCGATTCTGCCAACTGAAATACTGGCCCAGTGCCCTGTGTTATAATGCGTGTGTCCCTGCTATAGGGACATAAGCACGTGGGAATAATTAGAGATGTTCTCTTGTGCTCCCTGTAAAATCCTTTAGTCAAACAACCTCTGAGAATGAAGATAACGCGCAGTCACATGCTAACAGATTAACGCAACTTCTACTCACATCGTCTTTAATGAGACAGCGGAGAACATCTCAACTCTTTGATACCTGGCTAAACACAACCTTGACATGATAGGATACAGAATTGAACAATTGCTTGCATAATACGAAATTGCGGTAAGGTCGCAGATGTCTACGACTCTTAATAATTAGTTCCTGAAGCTCAACTATTAGAGCATGCCGCTAGCACACATATTATATATATATATATATATATATATGTTAGCTAGCTAGCTAGCTAAGTGACATGCTGTGAACAAAACACACTGCAAACTGTAAACAAACACCCGGAGCAGCACTGCGGTGCCCGGGGAGCACCCCAGTTGTTACCTGCCGGCACTGGCACTCGAACAGGCGACCTTCTGGTTGCAAGTCTGACTCATTAATTAGTTGGACAAAACTGCCGCAAGCACAGAAGTCACTTGGGATAAAAGTATTTGCTATGTACATTCATGTAAAACTGTGTTTTAGTAAAGTGAATTTTCTCACCATTCAAGTCCAAAAACGGCATAAAAGACAGTGTCGTGCACGTCGACACCCTCCATGACGTGAACACTGCGAAGGACGTTCAGCTGAAGCTCATACTCAGGAATGGAACACACCAGCCTGGCCTTCAGAAAGGACGTCCACTTCCTCTGTAGAGTCCTCTGTCCCCCAATGTCTCCCTGAGAACAAGAGAGATGGACAAACCCATTAAAACACACACCTCCAATTTACATATCAAAGTTCAACTGTTTTCAGAATGGCAGGAGCCATAAAACAAATATGTATTGCAATTAGTCTGCAGTTCTTTTAAAGTTTTTCCACTATGGGTCACACTACACAAGCTGCAAAAAATATTAACAATTAATAAAATGATATTATCCCAGCTTACAATCTAATAGGACACAGCATAGCGGAGTTTAAATTTCTCATTATGATTACATGGATCTGCAGCACACTGCAAATGCCAAATCAGAGGTAAAAAAATCATTCTAATCTGGGGTATTTCTACCAAGTTCAACACAACATCCTGCCCACCCTGGGGCTTTTGCATAATTCACATTCACCCCTGAGAGTGTTTCACAGCCAAATGCACCAAGTGCTGGTAAATTAAAGTCTCCTGAATTAAACATTCTTCTTGAAATGACACAGTGGTGGGCAAGTCCTCTGCTCAGAAATGGATTCCATCACCCTATGGTAGAACTTCAAGACCTTCAGGCTAATTGTGGTGTCACTACACATTCATTTAAGAAGACAGGCCAGCCCTGAGACGACTCACATAAAAAGGTGGAGAGGAAAGCAGAGAGTTCCTTTTGTACCGTTTCTCTATGACCAACACTGTTATATGATCTAGGTATCAGATTATTGTGTCATTCAAAATGGAAGTTTTTTACATTACAAACCAGTGAACAAAAATACAATGTAATTCAACAATCCATTTTCCTTCTAGTTCAATTAGGCTTCTGTGCTGTATATACGTGTGTGTGTGTGTTTGTGTGTGTGTGTGTGCACAAGAATGTGTGTGTCTGTTTGGGTGTGTGGATGTGGCCTACTTTGAACTAGAGATACTCCCTCTCCTAACTCAGTAAGTCAACCAGTGAGGGACCTGACCTGCTTCCCAGCACTGTAAAGATCTAGCTGCAGAGTGAATACAAGCGTGCAGTAATGAAAATATAACAGGGAAAGATGTGAGGTGGTTCATTTGAGCGCAATGAAGACAGTAAATGAGATGAGAGTAATGCGGATGGGAGAATATGTGTGGGAGAAGGACAGAGAGAGAGTTTGGGGAGTGGGGTTTTTATCTGCCCGGCAACAGTGGTAAAGCACAGAATCTCAAGAAACATGGGGTGCTGGGGACAGGTAGGGAGTCACAAGTTCAGATTGTGGAGATTTCAGTCATTTTGGCCCATTTCAACAGCACTTATGAGTCTTTTCAATATATAACTGAACAAATTTTGCCAGATACACAAATCTTAATGAAACACATTTCCCCACAAATTCTTATTACAGTAATAAAAAATCTCATTCTCATTTCTGTGTTGTATTTATACATTATACATGGTACTAGTTTCTTTATGGCCTTAATATATGCTTAATATATATATAAAAACTTTTATAACTGCATAATAATTTGAACTTATTTTATTAGAATGAACTTATTTTATTGACTGAATGTGGCATACTGGCAGCGACTCACGTGAGTGATTTTCTGACAGGAAGCATCTCACCTTACACACGCGGGCTACTCGGGCCACTCTGGTTTGACTTGAGTAAGCTGTTGGTTCCACGTTCCTCTCGGTGAAGAAGAAGTAGAGTTTGTCATCATCCCCGATAGAGCTGTTGATGCTCTCTCTCAAAAATGCTGAGCCGACGAAATCTGCCTCTGCGGGAGAGAACATCAGCGTTAGCTGCTGCCCACACCACAATGAACCAATTATGTGCTATAGAGATATCACTGTGTCTGTAAGATGTTTCACAGTACAGTGTTTATTGATTAAAACACTGACTCTTCTGGGATCTTCTGTTCAATGTAATCGTATTTCTTTTTTATTGAAAAAACACACTGAAATTTGCCACCTTTAGCAACACGAACGGAACAGTATGTCTGAATGTTTGAGCTATTAGCAATGCTCTGTCACTACGACTAGTGCTTAAACTTAGATTTAGGTATTTAAACAAAGCCCTCAGTATTAAACTTCCGCATGTAACTCATCCCTCGCCAACATTAATAATCTCTAAAATTAACAGATTTTTGGGAAGATGTGTGCTCTTACTTTTTAAGCAATAAGGCTTATGATTTTGCCTGGTAAATGATGAAA
>JAZGTJ010001850.1:3827-49008 GCA_036877575.1 Botia almorhae
CACAAAAGGACTCACCTTAAACAAGGGGGCCTCCTGCTGAAAAGGTTTGAGAACCACTGTGTTAACTCAATGTTTAACTGATGGCAGCAGATGGCAACATTTCTCAATAAATATAACTTTGTATTAGTTTATTTGATCCCCGTCCACGGTTTGTGCGTCTGTAGCTCCTTTTTTTATTGAAACGAATCCAATAGTGCTGAAAAACCCTTGAAAGGTCATTTAACTTAATGGGTGATTTATAATAGTTTTTTGTTTCGTAGTTATGATCTAAATGACATCTATTCGAGTCCACAATCAACAAAACAAATCTTAAACAGTAACAGATTGACAGTAACAGGTCGTGTCCATCAAAACACAGAAACGTCAGCGTGGCTTTGAGTAAAAAACATGGATCCTGTCGACAGTTTGGATCTACAGGTGTGTGCAGCTGTCAGCTCTGTTTACTTCACTTTAATTTAGTCACCTTACCTCCCACATCAGCTCTTCCAAAAGTACAGACTGTGCAATATCCCGTTCACACCTCACAAGTAAATACAGGTCACAGTGTGACCGTAAAGCAGATGAATCCACCTTCATTCCCATTGTCATAAAAAGTACAAATTGGGCAATATCCTGTTCACACCTTATAGAGCAAATAAAACAAGAGCAAAATGCTGCCTTGACGATATCCGAGTCACGGACAGGTGAAAAACAACTTTTGTTTCAGTTTTGTTTTGAATGTGCTCAGCACCTGGCCAAGTTTATTATAAGAAAAATTCTGCATGAAAAAATCTTATTTACATAAAAACGTCTTTTTTAAAAAGTATAGTAAAACTACGTATTTATGATCATGTGCTTAAAATAAGAACATAATAATTAATACAGTAAACGCGTGTAAAATCTCAATAAGATTGTTCTGCATCTTTCCCCGCAAGAGTTCCTTCTGCAGTACAGATGTGACGTCACATCATCACACTTTACGTGACTTTACGTCACATCATCGTTCATTATCAATCTACATGTATGTCTCATGAAATGTTTCTCCAATATAAAACTGATCCTGCATGGAAGTCTTTACAGTCAGTTTCTATTACGTCATCTTCAGATGATGATCTTCCGGGACCTTTCTAGTTCATTCACGAGCCGCGTGGCTGCAAAGGTCAAACTCAGGTCGTCTGTTTCTGATGTCCGGAACGGAAAAACCTCTCTTGTAAAGCGCGTCACAAGGCAAGACATCTGCTTTTTACCGCCCAACGTTTTCCCTTTGGCTTGGAAGTTGTGCGCCACCTGGTGGTTCAGTCGGGTCATGAGTCGTGTGACCTCCAGATCTGGACCTCCATCATCTTCCAGCAGATCACAGAAGGTCTGAATAAAGAACGAGCCCAGAGGATGCATGAAGGCAGCGTAACCTACAGACAGAACGTCAGACAGGAACATGTTTGCGTTGGTGAGAGTACACCCCAGCTAACAGGGAACGTTTCAGAACATTGGGTAACATTCTATAAACGTTCACTCAAAAATGTTCTTGTAGTAACGTTAGCAGAACATTTTTAACGTTATACATCATATACATCAAAAAAGTTTTTCTTAAATTGTCAGTGGAACGTTTTTAGAACAATTCAAAATAACATGTTTAACGTTTTTGATAGTTAATGGAAACATTAGGGAAACATTCCTACGACACAAAAGTTTTAGCTGGGGCAGCAAACAATCACAGTGCTGACCTGGAGCTGTGGCGTACATGACTGCAGTGTTGATGGGGATGGAGAACAGCTCAGACATGCTCTCCTCTTCCTCTGGGGATGAAGAATCTGTCTCAAGCTCCACACCTCCGTCCAGCTCATGTCCTCGACAAGCCTGCACAACAGAAAGTCACGTGAATCACAAACGCTGACAACAACATGCTCGTATGCAAAAAGGTCAGACGAGTTTGTTGCTGAGGTAAATTCTTTAAAACTGTACCTGAATAAGGAAGAGTTTGTTCTTGTCCACCATTGACGGGCCATTGAAGTAGCTGTAGATCTTGGCCAGTTTCACAGGAAGTCCATCAGCACCAAACACAACTCCCTCCTCACCATGACTGGATATAACAGCCAGAAAACAGTCTGTCACCACCTTCTCACTCTCTGAGGAGAAAAACATCACTTAAAATGAGCTATATCTTACATCAGATAGCCCAGCTAACAGGGATCGTTCTCAGAACATTGGCTAATGTTCTCTGAAGTTCTCTCAAAGTTCTTAAAACATTCTTGCAGCGACGTTAGTAAAACATTTTAACAACATCCAATATGTATACAAAATGTTATTCTTAAGTTGCTAGTGGAATGACGTGCTCTTTAGTCATTCGTTAAATCATAGTTTTATGCACATAATAATAATTGCACAGGATAATGATTGCACTGGTTAAAAAAACAACAACTGTCAACCAAATGAAACATCTGTATTTTTATGAAAATACAAAACCAACAACAATGCAGGGCTGTTTAAAAAGAGGTCAGGTCAGTGATAAATTATGTTCTAATCTGTGTTTGCTGATAATTGAGGACAGTATTATTAGCCCCTAACAAAGACTTTGACCTCAGTAAATTACTTGTAATGTGTTTCATAGAGTTCTCGGGGAACGACACAAAGAATAGAATTTTCAATTTTGTTTGGTATAAAGTAACAATTTGTTGAATTATTAGACGAGATACATCTCAGTATATCATGAGCAAACGTTACCTGCTTTAAAAGCTTCGTAGATCTCATCTGCTTCGATATCCTTCATGATGACTACAGAGAAACCGAGTTTGGTGAGAATCTTGTGAAGTCTCTGAGTGTCTCTCTTGACGCCTCTCCGCTGGATTAGATCCACACCCGGATAGAAGTTTTCCACAAAGACAATTAATGCCCTGTTTCTCACTTTCTCTTTTGGATCTTTTGAACACATCGTTTTCTCTGTTCCGTCAATCAGTCTGATGTAAATTGTGAGAAGTATGAGTTGAGTTTGAGTTAGATTAGTTCACTAGGTGAGTTTACATGGACGCTGTGCTTGAGCATCATATACCGTGTCAACCCAGCCTCAGTGAGTCTTATTTGCATGTCAGACGTCACGTGTCATATTTGGAAGATTTCCAGGCTAGTGCTTATGTGTCATCACTAGTAATTACATAACTCTGTCGAACAGGAAATGACCGGAGATCGGTGAAACCTTAAAGGTAATTCAAAGTTCTTTGCCACCCAGTTGCCTGTATTTGCTGACGGCTAAGTAATTTTGCTGAAAACGAAAAGAGGCAAAATACAACTTTAGTTAATTGTATTTAGAAAAAAAGTTAATAAGCTAATAAGTCGACCCAATTATAATGTCAAAAAGTACAAAGTACATTTACATTTAAACCGTAGTGTGCAAGATTATGAATATTAATGAGGGTTACTTTAAAGTCAATTAACTTCTTAATTTCTAACAGAGGGTCACTATATGAAGCGCCTGCACTTGTGCTACAGCCGGGGTGCAGTGTCACCTCCCGGCCTGTGGGGGCAGCAGAGCCCGCAGTTGTGTCACGGAAGCGGGACATGTGTTTGTGTCTGTAACGTGGTCCAAAAATCCTACAGCGGTGATTACAGTTTTATTGTTTATTTCTTTTGTTTGGGCACAATATCATGTCGGAAGATCGAGCGAGAACATATAACTCTATGTATTTTAAACATCTGTTTGGTTAGTCGAATGGGTGAAAGTGAAACCCAGGTCTTATTCTGATGTATGTTACTTTACATATTTAGTTACATTAATTACGCAGATCAGAAGTTATTGTTCAGCCACGGTCATTTCTGCTTACTGTAATTACACTGAAACATATTTTGTATTTTGCAGGTATTAAAGCGAGGGCCAAAACTGCTGTGAAGACATGGCTCCATATAACAGTGGAATTCCTGATAGGTTGGTTTTCATTCGAGGCTGGACAGCTGAACTGATGTTTGGGGTCTTAACAAAGTTTGTGTTTCCTCTTTAGGTGGACAAATTATACCGCGTTAGGCAAACGGATCCCTGGAACACGTTTCATCGCCTTCAAAGTTCCTTTAAAACAGGTTATTGTATTCCACCTTGGTATAAATCCAGCAGTTTTCACCACTAAATAAATCGTGTAAATATGTATATTTATTTCAGAGCTCGTATTCTTTCTGTTGCAGTCATTGTTAAGCCGGTTACCGGCTGTAGAGACCTTTGGACCGTTTGATCTTGTGCGTAAATTGGAGGAAGAAGGCCATGAGTTGGGGCTGGTCATTGATCTTACCTTCACCACTCGTTACTACACACCAAAGGTAAAACATAGTGAAACGAAGACGCACACGAGTTCATGCACTTTAACGGATTGTTCTGTACTAAATATGTGATTTTGTTCGTGCAAGGATTTGCCGCACACTTTACACTATCAGAAGATCTTCACAGCGGGACATGAAGTGCCAGACAACGCCACGATTCTTCGCTTTAAGAAGGCTGTTAGACATTATCTGCATGAGAATAAAGATAACGGTAAGTTACAGTTTAGTACATGAGTCTTATATGAAGTTTTCCTTTAAAAAAAAATCTAAGTTATTTTTTATTTGCAGTTTCTATCATCTGTTTGACTCCTAAGTCATTGTTTTGACCCTCTGTCTATGAGGTTTAAATAAGTTTGTTTTTTTTTACATCCAGTTTGATCTTGAATGATAAATGAAAATGTTTTGCATGACTCTTTTAAAGCATGTAACTGTTAATGAAACAACGTTGCTGTTTTGTTGACAGATAAGCTGATCGGTGTTCATTGCACTCATGGTTTAAATCGCACTGGCTATCTTGTGTGTCGGTAAGTCATTTGTTTATTAATCATTTACAAACACGAGACGCATTCACGATGGATTAATTCTGTGTCCATCAGTGTTCAAATGAAAGTTTTGTGTCGTAGATACCTAATTGATGTTGAGGGGATGCGCCCCAAAAAAGCTATTAAACGTAAGTGTAAATACTCTAGAAATAAATCACATACTCCGTATTTACACTAACATGAATGCAATCCTAACGCCCTTGTTCGTATTATCACCTGGGCACCTTGACAATGTCCTCCAGTGTTTAATGCGTCGCGGGGACACTCCATAGAGAGGGAGAACTATATTGATGATTTGAGAAACGGGCCCAAAAGAAGGTGAGTTCTTGTGTTACACGATTTGTACTCTTGCTGATGCCGTTACCGTTGCCTAGTAACCGTTACCGTTGCCTCTTAACTGTTCCTGTTGCCTCTTGATTGCAGTAATACGGGAATAGAGAAGCCGGACCAAAAACCCGTTCAGGGCTGTGCAAGCCTAAACCAACATGATGTCCGTCCCTACCAAAGTAACCGTAATTATGATGGTTATTTCAATGGTCAAAGATCGCACAACGGACGCCAGCAATACGTGTAAGAGGCTCTCAAATGATTGTACAGTTTTATTGGCCACATATATGTGGTATGACAATCATGTCTCAATCTTCCTCTTCAGACCGTCTCACCAGAACAACAACAAGTTTGGACCAGCAGAGAAGCAGCCATTCCATCCCCCCTCGTTTCCCATGAGACCCACGAGATCTCCTTTCCCCAGCCAGAGGTTTGGGGCAGGCCAGTGTAGTTCTACCTTCCCATATCCTGCCCCACGAATACACTACAGGTTCACTGATTCAGATGAAGAACCATGTGAGCTTCCTGTTTCTTCTACAGAGGAACCGGAGGAACCTCAACGGTCCCACAAAAAACGGAGTCACAAGCTTCGTAAGAAAGAGCGGAAGGATCGAACTTCTTCTGGAAACACTGGAGACCTTCAGTAGTCCACCAAAAACTGTACTGTGCTTCTTCCTAAACAAACTCAAATGGCTTGTTTTTCATTCTTTCTATGGTGGACCTATTTATTCTGGCTGAATAAATGGGTGTAGTATCTGAAAACAGTTGAGATTTGACTATTTTTTACCTTTGCCAATCATGTTTGTTGGGAAATTGAATTTGGTTTTACCTGTTACTCTTTTAATCTAACAGTTGCAGTGATTTCATATAGTCTGGTGGTACATAAACAAACAGCCATTGAGAATCTCTGAAGGCTTTTATGCCCTCAAAAGAAAACATTTGTTGCATTAAAGCTAATGGCAATTATAATTGGGGGTATTCAATTCTTACTTATGAGTGTGTATTGTGACTAGACAACCAGAGTTGGTGTCTTTGGCCTATGACTCATTTGATTAAACTGGAGGTCGACAACATTCATTTCATGTGAGATGAAATATAAAGAAAAATACTTTATATTTTCTTAAAATTCTGATCCAAAAAAAGTTTCATCAGAAAAAGAGAGAACTTTTTTTAAAATCTTAAATGTTTACTTACGAAGTACCTAGTAATACTGCAGCGGTTGTTTTGTAACTCGTTCTGTAAAAGGGAAAATATTAAGTATCTAAAGCAATAATTGTTTTTGCTTGAGATTACAACATAAATTGGAATATTTTACTATTTACTGACTAATAATAAATGTAAGTATATTGTGTGCATATTACATACATTACGTGATCTCTATGGTTATAGAACATGAGGGCAAAGCTCGTGTAATTACAGGACGAGTTGTCCCTTCGCAGAAAGAGTGAAAACAATATGCAGTTGCGACCTCCAGCCAAAAGAGTCGCTGTGAATTATTGTGCAGCGACAACGAAGAAGGCGAAGAAAACGCGATCGTTGAGTGCGAGGCGACGACGTTCGTATTTAACTGCCGTCATTATTGTGGTTTAAAATGTGTATTTTTTACTCCTTGTGGATGGTAAGCTATTGATGTCAATATTTTCGGTATAACATAACGATCTATCGTAAAAACAGGCGAGAATATACATTAAATTCCTTTCTACGCGATTTATTTAGAGAAAGAACACATAGCGTACTTGCTAACGTCAACAGGACGTTACGTAATGTTCATGAAATCATTTAAAGCGCTGTTGTAAATATTGAGAAGAATAGCGAATATGGCAGACTCCAAAGAGAAAGCTTTGAGTCTGAGGTCTGATGCGGGTACCGTGGCTGTCAGGACGTCTGTGGAAGAGCCGAAGAAACTCAAGAGGAAGGTGCTGAATGAAGACGAATATATAGAGGTACGACAATGTAATGTATTATGTGCAAGACTGACGTCCCTTATGTAATGCAGTTTTAATGGTGTTTTGTAGCCTAAGTCAACGTTTAGATTTGACCTTACTGTCTATTCAAAACAGATGCCCTTCACAAACGCTGATCATCACAACACTACACAGTTTACACACAACACTAAAGCCTTGTAGAGTTTACACGTGGTACAAAGGTGTTATTTAGGGTTGGGAGATTCAGTCCAACGTGTCCTCTGAAATCACCTTGCATACATTTGTACATGTACTGATTCCGTCATAATTTCCTCCAAAGAGTGTGGAGAAGATCATTCAGAGAGACTTCTTCCCCGATGTGTCGAAACTTCAAGCGCAGAATGACTATCTGCAGGCAGAGGAGAGTGGAGATCTGGAGAGGATGAGGGAGATTGCCATCAAGTATGGGTCTGCGATGGCCAAATACACCCCGCGCACCTATGTGCCCCGTAAGGGAAATCTCTTGCTGTTTATTTATTCGTTTCCATCCATGGTGTCTTTTGGCTGTGGATTGTTTTAGTGAACTCGTGTTCCTTTCATATTTATGATGGTCACTCTCAGTGGCTCGTGCTTACAGCAGTGTGGCTTAGCATGATACACTTGCTAGTGTAATTGTTTGAGATCAATACATTTCTTTCTCATCCAGATGTCACACCTTCGACATTCGAGACCCCAGATGGGCGAAGTGCATCCCCCTCGTGCTTACAGAACAGACACAGAGCAGCGAGAGGCGGTGAGGAGGGTAAGTGAGTTTGTTAATTAGCTCCTCCCCCTTACCACTGACTGTACTGACCACTTTTCACAAGCTAGTCTATTCACAATAGAGAAAAACAAATTGCGTCATTGCTTACAATACGTTACAACTGTATAATCGGTACTTTCTTTGACCTATACATTTTTTTAAATAATTTCTAATAACACTCTTCTGGTAATGTGGAACATTTCCTGTAAACGATTTGTATTGTGAAAAGTATTAGAAGTACATCTTATTGCGCATGTCGACCCCTGTGTCAGGGATTCGAACCCTGTTTCCTGTTGACTTTAACTACTGGACTTTCCACAGGCTGATGTTATCGAATTATGTTTTAGGCAAGGGTGATGAAAAGGCAGAGGAGAAGGAACTTCCGTCCCTGGACTGCTTTCTCGCTAAAAACACGAGCGAGGATAACGCGTCCTTTGAGCAGATAATGGAGCTCGCAGAAGACAAGGACAAGCTGAGACACGCGTGGCTGTACGAGGCAGAGAATGAATTTAAAGAGGTACAGCACAAACACAGTAATAAACTCCACTGCTTACCATTATCATTGACTTTATGTGAGCACTCGGTCTTGACTGTGTTTGTTGTTGTTTTGTTTACAGAGACATGAGCAGAACCTTGCGCTGCCCTCCACAGAGAAGCAGGCGCTTGAATGCACAAAGGCAGGTCTGGAAACATGGACGTATAAGGCCAAAAACGCTCTCATGTACTACCCCGAAGGTAAGGTCTCCTAGCGAGGGCCCTCATCAGCGTTTTATTACCATCCCTAATCATGAGTTAATACCGAGAGAGCTACGCTGTATACTCAGTATGTTCCTGCTTTTTTCAAAAGGTGAAAGAGACGACACGCTCTTTAAGAAGCCACGGGAAGTTCTGTACAAGAACACCAGGTTTAATGTCGACCCCTTCTGTAAGGCCCTCAACAAATCTCAGATCCAGCAAGCTGCTGCCCTCAATGCTCAGGTGAATGTGATTCCTGCTTCTCTGCAGTCTAGCACATAAGCACATCATTACAATCCACTTGAATAAGCTATTCAGCCAGCGCATATTTATTTCTTCGTCTGCCTTCATTCTAGTTTAAACAAGGCAAGGTTGGTCCAGACGGCAAAGAACTCCTGCCTCATGAATCTCCTAAAGTTAATGGCTATGGGTTCGAGGGACCCGCCTCCCCCGCTCCTGGTGAGTTGAGAAATCCACCGTTTATAGTTATTGTTATTTGTTGTTTTATAGCTTGTTTCAAACAAACAAACATGTTTTATTGGAAGTGACGTTGTTATTTTTGCCTACAAAAGTAAACGCTTACAAATCGAAAATTTGATTTGAAGCAACATCAGTCAGATGTGTCTGAATTTTTGACCATTAGTTTGTAAATATTTTTGGAACACTGTAAGAATGTGTTTCTAATTTTGTGTCATTCTGTATCTTTTTAAAATGTCTCCGTCTGGTCCTGCAGGTGTTGCAGAGTCTCCGTTGATGACGTGGGGTGAAATTGAAAGCACCCCATTTCGTCTGGACGGCTCAGACACGCCTCTTGTGGAGAGAGGTCACGGCCCATCATTTAAGGTCTGATTCAGTTCTACAGGAATTATATTTATATACTTGTGTGTCTAAACTGAATGTTTGAGTTGTGTTAATCTCCAACCGTGTAACATCTGATCGACTTCTAAAGCTTGGGGAGATGGCCGGGCCGTGTGATTAGCATAGAACATTCGTGACCGGTTCATCTGTCCAACATTTAAACAAACAAAAAACTGTTATTTCTACGGCTCTTAGATTCCAGCGCCCGGGAGAAGAGAACGTTTGGGGCTAAAAATGGCCAATGAAGCCGCGGCCAAAAACAGAGCAAAAAAACAAGAAGCGCTGCGTAAAGTGACCGAGAACCTCGCCAAGTGAGTAAGAAACTTCCAAATGTGAACAGAACAGTAAACTTGGCAAATCGTCACATCTGCATAAATTAAAATAGGAACTGAGGTGAATGTATTACCAAATGATTAATGTGATGTGGATGTTGTTTTTAACAGCCTCACACCAAAGGGACTCAGCCCAGCAGCGCTGTCTCCTGCCCTTCAGCGCCTCGTAAACAAATCATCCAATAAATACACAGATAAAGCCCTCAGGGCGAGCTACACCCCGTCTCCCTCGCACAGAAGCATCGGCTCCAAGACTCCAGGACTGGTCACGCCCACCAGAACGCCCACACCCGGTAAAGCCAAAACCCCGGCCAGCCAGGACCCCGCCTCCATTACAGACGATCTGTTACTGCTTCCCAAACGGAGGAAAGCTGCTGATTACTTCTGAAGCAGCACGAGCATGGACATCACAAGACTCACACGGGCAGTGTGAAATGTTACTTTTTTAATAAAGGAACTTTAACACTGAATTAAGTTCCAGCTCAAAGTTTGGAAATTGTCATTTTTATGACCTTCGTTTTGTTTTATTGTGTAGAACATATGTCTAGTAAAACATGTACAGTTTTCAAAGATATTGTTTCGTTTTTTCTTTTTGTAAATACTTTGTCCTAAACAGACTCTACATTGACAAAAATGGTCCAGACGTCATAATGTTGTGGTCTGGATACGTCTGAATATTATCATTGACTTGCACCTTCAGATTGTCCTGCATCTTTTTGATATTAAAGTCATCTTTCAAGAGCTCATAAAGCACATTAAAGAGCAGTTTTATACAACTCTGTGCTTGATGTGTAAAGAACCATGAAAAACCATCTGCTGAGCGAAACAAAAATTCTCCAGTATCTGGATTGTATATCATGTTTCTTTATCCCTGAGGATATTTTTGCTGAATTTAAAGGCTGGAACCCACCCAAAAGGTTTCACCTTTATAACCTTGTGAGTACGGTTCCGGTCATGCGTGGAACTTATGGTCTGTGGCAGCTGACAAAAATCTATTTCAGAAATTCTCAGGAAGAGAACCATGTGCTGTACATTACCTGTAATTGAGTTCTAGGTGGCTTGCCTAAATTCACGTACCTTGTACCTTTCCCAAGGCGGTTTCAAATGTTTTTACCATTTGTTGTTCCTGAGGCAAAGAAAGGGTTGTGCTTGCTTTTCATTCTGTGATTTTAACCTTTGCTCTAGATCAAAGTTTGCTCTAGAATTTCATCTGTATTTGTTGATTTCAGGTGTTCCTAATCACATATTTTAAACCACGAGCATTGATACATACAAGTTATCAAAGCAGCTCTTAGGGTAAAATCTTTGTCCAGAAACAGTTTTTTAAATCTGAGATATTTCATTAATGTTCTGGTCATGCAATGGATTTTATGGTCTGGAACAGCTTCCAAAAGTTTCTCTTGCAGAAACACAAGTGATAAAATTCTAGCACGTCTCCGAATAACAAGTTCTATAAACCACCGCTGCCAGGTCTAGTTTTCTGTATGGAAAGAGTTTCCAGTGAATTACCTTACACTTCACTTTAGCATGTGATTCCATGTCTAATGTAACTCCAAGGTATAACCCCATTTTTCAGTGCTTGGTATCTATGTCAAAAGAGATTACATCCACACAGCATACTAGTCAAATTTTGTAAAATTGTAAAAATGTTTTAACATTTTTGTAAGTACTATAATCCTAAACAATCCATTCATAATATTAGTATTATTTGAAAATAATGTCATATATAATTAATGTAATATATAAGTGTATATATGTAATATATAAGTAATGTAATATATCTCTGTACATACTGTCTGTACATTCATCTGTATAGTCTGCATACAGATTGCATACTAATATATGTATATTCATATAGCTATATATATATATATATATATGTGTGTGTGTGTGTTTATGTATACTCCCTGCATATCATCCTTTTTCTATATACCTGTATATATGTTCATATTGCACTGCTAATTTGCATTTCTGCTTAGATGCTCACTGCATTTCGTTGCCTTGTAACTACGTGCAATGACAATAAAGTTGAATCGAATCTAAAATTACCTGTATTTATCCATTATAATATTTACTTTATTTAGGTGACTGCCGTCCCTACCGAAGCTATTTAAAAGGACATGCAATATAAACATTTATGACGCAATACGTATAAGACCAGAAACCTTTGATTAGTAAGATCCAGTCTGGTTCACTTTCTTAAAATCTGTTTCTGGCTCTAGTCACATATCTGGTCGTAAAAGGGGGTTTGATTACAATAAACGATACAGTATTACGTGCAAGATCAGGCTGAACAGTAGGAATGGAGAAAACGTCATGCATAAGGTTTATTTAAGCGCCTCCTCCTCTCGGCTGTGGGCTGAATAACATGGTTAGGATTGTTTTGATGGGATGGCGGAGCCATCTTGTTTTATATCCGATCTAAGCACGTTCACCGAGCCGGAGGAAAGAGTCATGAATATGAAACTATATCTCGCTCGTAGCTAATGGAAATAAACGTATCAGAAGAGTAAAGCTTATTTGTAATCGGAGGAATATACAAACCAGACACAGACGGTGTGCGTTTCGGTTTATTTGTCAACATCGTGGCTGGTATAAGTGATTTTGCTCTCTCTCTCCACACGTTTTCTCCGGTGTAAAGCTACTATGAATGGAGGCTAAATGTTGCGGAAGACTGACAGCGGTGGTTTTGTGCTTCTCCTCGTTATCTTAACATTAACGGATCCGCCACAAACAGGTAAAAACAATGGTTTAATACACGCATTTCGTGCAATGATGTGTTATCGCTGCAGTTAATGTCTGGCTGGCTGGTTGGTTTAAACTTGCAGATGAGCTTATCGCAAATCGGTCACAAGGCAGAATTGTGATAATTTTGTGTCAATTGTGTCATTTGGTGTCACTTGCGTGAAGTGTATTTATGACACGCACGAACAGCAATAGACGTTTGTCGGACCGTCTGGACCTTTAAACGACACTGCGATCATATGATTTATTTTTCAGCTTGATTGCGCATTAGTTTTGGAAGTTTTGGGCGTTTTAATGGCGTGCCAAACGTTTGCGTGAAGCGCCTCAAGTGTTTCTGGTCAGCCGCTGATCGAAGCGAAACGCTCCGGGTCGGATGTGCCCTGCTGTCTGGTCCGATGAAAGGTTTATTTATCCTGGCGAGACACGGAAACAAATTGCATTCAATAAATAGTTGCCAAATAGGTTCTGCATTTCAGTCACAGAGTCCAACAGTTATGTGTTTGGTTTGCTGGTGGGCTTTGCATTCATGCACTTGATGCAGTTGAACATGCCTGAATTAACGCGCCGCAGTTTATTCGCAAAATGTGCATGCTGTTATTATTATAAGGAGCCCAGTGTAATTATGACGATCATTTGACAAACAGAACATTTAAAGGAATCTTTTAGACTGACCCAGTGTTTTTAATCTTTGTAGTACACACTTCACATCCCTTCCCATACTAATCATGTTAAAATTACTGTGCATGCCGGTTTTACAAATTATATTAATTTAGATGCAACGTGAAGTGTTTTTACCCCGCGGCACACGTCAAAAAGTGCAAAAAAACACTTTCCTTGATCAAATCTATCCATTTCAATTTAAAATATTTTATTATGGACAAACATACACCAGGATCCATAATATTATGAGGTCTTATGGTATGAAGTGGTCTGTGGAACTCCTGCACACATTGTTGTTCACATGGTAAAAGGGTCTTACTGTCTGTAACAGTTAATATGGTGCAGATCTGGTCCTTGTAAGCCACAGAAGAGAGCAATTCTGAAGACATCTTAGCTATGTGTGTAAACATAACTTTAGGCTCTGTGTCGGACAGGTGATGGTTAATATTTGGAGATGATTGATCGGTCTGGATGTCTGGACCTCACAAGAAGTTCTTTAAAAATGTAATTGCTAAGATCCTCGATCGAACTTTCGGTGGATTGTAGAATTGTGTGTTTGCTAACGTCAGTTAACAGAAATAATTGTACATATGAGAGCAAATTAGGTGTCTAGACAGTTTGACTTTTAGGTCAATAAAAAGTACATTTGCTTGTTTACAACACGGTCAGTTTTGTCGTACTGAAAATAATTTACATTGATTTGAATACAAAAAACATGGTGTCTTGTTTCATTACAATAACAAGCATGAGATTTGATCTATATTACGGTAATGATGACTCGCAATTGAATAATAATTTTGCTTTATAATATTGAAAACTGGAGGGTGGGGAATGTTTGTATTTGTCCAAACAAAAACAGTTTGTAAAATAAGTCTCATTTTTATATTTTCTTTCATTTTCGGGTGAAAATATGACAGAAATACATCATCCTCTGCTCACATAGCTGCATTGGCTTTTATTGGCAAATGCAGAAATTTCTGTATTATCTGTTTCAGTTCAGTGCCTGATAATCAAGGACAGGCTGTTTCTGTAGCTCTTAAGAGATTAGGTAATGTTATTGTTGAACTCGGCCTCTTCAGATCACTAAATCTGTCTCCCCCGCAGGTTCTCGGCTCGCTCTGGCCAGACTGTTGTCAGGTAAGCTGCTGCTCTGCTTTGGAATTCTCGTAACTTATCTCCAGGTCATATAGAGGGAGTTTTGGTCTGGCATTTTGGCCCTGTCTAATCCTGACATTCACAATCACATCCTTGACGCTTTGAAACCAGACGTCATACAAATTTGGCATCGCCTCTCGCAAGCAACGCTAAAGAGATTTTTCCACTCGTGTAATAAATAATGTTTGTTTGTGTAGTGGAGTAGATTCTCTGTTTTTAGATACATTTTGCTCTTTATGTTGTCTGATCAGCTGTTAAACGCGGTGTTTCAGAACTGCGCTGTAGTCCAGGCCAGTTTGCCTGCCGGAGTGGAAAACTGCAGTGCATACCTCTGTCCTGGCAGTGTGATGGCTGGACGGCCTGTGAGGACAAAAGTGATGAGATAGACTGCCCTAGTAAGTACACACACACACACACACACACACACACACAGAACTCTGGTGCAATACATTGCTGGTTCCTAACCTCAGATCCCAGAAGGTACTTGGAATGTTTTGGATGTTTTGAGATTTCAACATTAGGAATTAAAAAAAATTCTGACAAAAAATCAGGGCAGTAAATTACTATAACAAATAGTAAGACAAAACAGTAAATGTTTTGCCTGTGGAGGGTATGCTGTTGTTTCCATGACTTAACTCCAAAACGAGACACAGTGCTCAGTGTCCGAGTCCTGGACAGGATAAAAGGAATTATAGGGCGGATTTATGGAGCATGTGACCTCTGTCTCCGTCATCTCCACACACTGCTGTGATCGGCCCCACAGAAGACAGAACCGGTCTGAAACCTGTTCTGTTGTTTCTGAAAGATAAAGATTTGGTGAATTGTTTGGTGGCTTTGCCAGATAAGCAGGAAATGGTTATGACGCTTTCAACGGACACTTTGTTTATTTACACGAGAGCGTGTGAAGGTATCTGATTTATTTAGTGTGAGTTTCCAGGTTTTAATCTGATGATTGAGCTTCAAATTTGCTCGTTTTATGATGCATTTGTAAACTCGTTGTTTTCAGTATCATGGGTAGCAGATAAAAGACAGAACATTGTCTCAATGTATCAAAACAGTCTAATAATGTTGTAACAATGTGATAAAGGTTGTCACAACACGATTTAGGTTAAACGGATCCGGTTAAATCAGATACCATATTGAATATTGGAAATAGAGGTTTATTTACATTTTTATAGCAAAAGTTTTGACATCATAAACAAATTATATAAGATTTGCCCTGTTTCTAGGTCACTAACCACATAAGCAAAATTAAACCGAACGTATTCACTTCTTCGTACAAAAGGTCAAATAATTGTGCTTTAATTGAATAACACAGGATTTTTTTAATACTGGTTTCAGAATGTGTCATGTCCTGACCAGACTGCCAGACTGCTGAAGCTGGCCAAACACAGAGCCGTCTAATCATTAATAGACATAACACATTTCAAACAAAGCCGAGGGCCACACACTCTGAGAGCTACACTTTAATTAAACTGCCCTTTTATGACATGTTTGTAATAAAGCTGATATTCTCAGGAGTGTCTGACTCATTACTGAGCAGATCTTTAGACTCTTTAAATCAGACATCTACTAAAGAATTAGTTTCTGCCTCTCGTTCTGATTAGAAAGAAAGCCGGAAATGAGAAAGTATTTCTGTGGGCAAGTCGTGTTTATTAATTCCTCTGTGTTTTTAGAAGCTCTGTTCCCTCAACAGTTTACTGTGGATTAGAAATTTAAACACGATTTCTTGGTTTAATTTACACAAGCTAAACTGTAGCGTCTTGTTAAACAGGATTCTGGCAAAGAAACATGTAAACTGGTAACGGATCAGTTTCATGGCTGGTTTATGAATTAGCCCAATTATTTGGCCGGATGTGAACTGTTGTGTTTTTTTTTTTGCTGATATTCTGCCCGGTTTCACCCTTTTGCAGCAATCAAAGAGGAGAGGTATCGCTATAGCAACGGGTTCGAGCCGGTGGAGGATGTTATGGGCGTGGCTCAGCCTGTGCGCTTCAACAGTAAGAACCCTCATGACATCATTGAAACGTACTTGTGGTCACACGGTAGAGGCTTCGAAGATGTGCTTGCAAATGTTTCCTAGGCCAGCACATTAAAACAACAAAAATAGACTGTTTTGCATTCATAACATTGAGTTCCTCATGATTCACCTCCTCAACCCACAGAGAAGTGCCCAAGCGGGTGGCACCATTATGAGAAAACCGCCAGCTGTTACAAAGTCTACCTGAGGAGCGAGAACTACTGGCAGGCTGTAGAAACCTGCCAGAAGGTCAACGGTTCTCTCGCTACTTTTGGAACCAACGAGGAGCTGCAGTTCATCCTGAAGATAGAGGTGGACTTCAACGAAAAAGTGTGTGAACGCAAGGACCAGTGCAAGTGAGTGTGTGAATCCATTTTCTGTGAAGATGCTGTGTTTGCAGGTGAAGGTGAAGTTCTCACAGTGTTGATGTGCTTCGTGGTCGCAGGTTCTGGGTGGGATATCAGTATGTGATTACGAACCAGAATCATTCCCTGGAAGGCCGTTGGGAGGTGGCGTACAAAGGTCGGTTTCATCTCCAATTAAATTAACTTACGAAGAAACGAGTAGTTTAGCCGCATTTGTATGTTAACTTAGGGTTTGTCATTTCTTTAGACGTTGTCACAAGTTTTGTCACTTGTTTTGGAGACTCGGTTATCCATTCATCTGTTCCTCACAGGGTCCATGCAGGTGTTTCTTCCTCCTGAGGGCCTGGCAAACTTCGGCGAGGCGAACCCCACCCAGGACAACGTGTTCTGCGCCCAGCTGCAGCGCTTTCAGATCAAGAGCATGAACGAGCGAGGCTTGCATAGCTGGCACGCCGAAAACTGCTATAAAAAATTCCCTTTCCTGTGCAAGAGAAGTACGTTGAGCACCTCGCTGACAGAAGAGTCACGTTCTAATCTTAACGACTTATTTTACTTTAAATACTTTGACGTTACTGCGCAACTTCACTGTCCCTAGTGGCATGATATGGAATTGCAAAACAAACGTTGCAATGCTTTTAAAGTACAGTGAGGTCAGCCTACAAATGCCTCACTCAGAATTATATCTGCATAATAACTGGGACACGAAAGGTTATATTTAGGTTTAGTACTAATACTGATTTCCACTCTTCCTTCAACAGGACAAACGTGTGTCGACATCAAAGATAATGTGGTGAACGAAGGCTATTATTTCACACCTAAAGGGGACGACCCCTGCCTGAGCTGCACGTGTCATGATGGCGAGCCGGAGATGTGTGTAGCCGCGCTGTGCGAGCGTCCGCAGGGCTGCCAGCATTTCCGCAAGGACCCCAAAGAGTGCTGCAGGTTCACCTGCCTGGACCCTGGTACTGTGTCACTGTCCCAGCCAATCACATCGAGACATGTGACATACTAAAAGCTGACAAAGGCTGATAAATCGTTGTTTACCCAATTTTTGTATTAGCCAACAAGTGAAGTTACCAAGCATCGCCATTAGGCGGTGCTGCTCTCTTGCTTTTTGTTTCTTATTTTGAGAGGTCTTATACCTAGATGACCGTTACATTTGCATAAAGTTATTTATTTGTTTTTTTATTTACGTATTACTTGATTGGACTGGCAAAATACATTTTAGATAAAATTGAATTAAACATTATTATCATATTAAATTATTTACAGTTAGTCTATAATTAAGCATTATTTTTAACTGTCGAGTGATAACAGTGTGGTGTACCACTGTATGTACAGTTTATTGTCGCATGCTTCTGCTTATTAAAATGTTGGTTCTGATACTACAGTCTCAGGTCGTGCGCCTGTAGACACAGTCAGATCTCAGTGGTTTTGTATGTGTGTGTCTGTAGATGGCAGCAGTCTGTTTGACTCTATGGCCTCCGGCATGCGGCTCATCGTCAGCTGCATCTCATCCTTCCTCATCCTCTCTCTGCTGCTCTTCATGGTGCACAGACTGAGACAGCGGAGGCGAGAGCGCATCGAGACCCTCATCGGAGGCAACTGTAAGACCCTGTGTGCTGCTTTACAGTAAAATCTGATTTTTTTGCTGCCTTACAGTAAAATTAGTTAACTACTTTGCTGCTTACAGTAAGAACTAGAAAACAATGCTGTTGTGTGTTCAAGTGTAATTTGTCTTAAAATCTTTTACAGTGCATCATTTTAATTTGGGACGGAGGGTGCCCGGCTTCGACTACGTGCCAGACGCTTTTGGAACGGGCCTGACGCCGCTGCACCTCTCTGATGATGGTGAGGGCGGAGCCTTCCACTTCCAGGAGCCTCCGCCCCCTTACGCTGCTTACAAATACCCAGATATCCACCACCCTGATGATCCTCCTCCATCATACGAGGCCTCCATCAATCCAGACAGCATCCTTTATATGGACCTCGGTATGCCTGGGCAGTTTTACCCAAGATTCCCTTTTCCCAAACTTTGACAGTAATACTGCATTTCTTAGTCTTCAAATACATATAAATGTAATTAATCAGTTTTTTATGCTGGAGAGAATAACATTTTTGTGTATATATTTTTAACATTTATTCTCTTTTGTTCTCATTTTGAAGATGAATTTAATTATAATTTGAGTAGTTTATCATTTATAATATTCGTTTATCCCTCTGCAGGGCGGTCCGGGGTTCCTCTGGTGACTGGGCACGTGAGCGGCGCAGCTGACTCCCTCCAGGGGGATTACCCGGATCAGACGGCCCCCCCGCCGCAGCCCCTGGAGGAGCGCGAGGACTCCATCGACAGCAGCACCCTGCTGGTGTCTCCAGACACTCCCAGCGAATCAGAGAACAGTATCACTCAGAGCTCAGCCGTAGACTGTAGCATCGGCCCCTCCCTGAGCACTGTGGTATAGGGCAGGAGAAATCAAGCGACGTGCCAACGTCCCAAGACTGATGACTTTTTTTCGGGGGCTGCAGGACTCTGTCTTGATCAGAGCAAAGACACAAAAAAGTGATGCTTGTTTCGATTTTGTTTATTTCAGCTTGAGCGTCCCTTTGTGTAAATACTTCTTGACTGAGTTCTCTGTTGAGTCACTTGAAACGAGGTTCCTCTGATAAATGGCAGGAGAGAAGATGGACCATCTCCTCACCTGTACGGTTTACACTGGCATGTTTCCATCACGGCCGGCTGAGTGACCGAACTGCTTGAGGAAACGGTGTGATGTCATCATCAGCGTGATGTCATCGGTGTGAAGGTCTCGGTGATGTCATGAAGGTCTGCCGTCGTGTCACTGGATTTGTGTCCTGCACAATGTCTGTTTTCCCGATATGAAGAAACAGATTTTCTCTGACTGTAATACTCTGTCTAAACTGCCCCTAAATTCGTGCCCCTGACACCCATCCTGTCTGTACCTCCCGGAAATGTTTGGACTTGCGGGAATACTGTGTCCTTTAATGGAATTCTGTGATTGTTTTTTTTTATATTACTGTGTGTCAGATCAGTCGCACAAAAAACGTTGCAATAGATTGAGGTACGAGTTTGTTTCTGCCAGCGTTGTGCTACAACCTTTAAATAACCTGCTGTGATGTGGCAATGCAAATCTATTGACTCCACCTTTTGAAAATGAACTTGTATGAAACTCGATTGGTGTAACGATGTCGCAGCGATAAGTTTTGCATTCGCTAACGTTTTAAGTCAATCTTAAAATGTTCAAAGGCAGTTTTGGGTCGTATTTCAACTTATAATCAAATTGTAAAAATTCTATTTTGCATAAGTAGTATTAAGTAGTAAGTCTCATGTTTAAGACTTTTAGGAAACCTATTATTTAAATAGTTTGTGAAGTACAGTTGTAAGAAAACATGGTAGTGTTTGTTGTACTAAATTTAATGTTGGTTTTAATTAAAATTATGATGTCCTAATGGTTTTCATTAACCTAATACAATAATGAGAATGAGGTTTCAGACACGTACCTTATTCAGAATTAAACCTAATTCTGAATGGTTTTCATTTCAGTCTTTTGTTTGTGAAATTTGCCCTTTACATCAACCTCTACTAGTCAGAAGGGTCAGAAGGGAATTCCTGAATATTCTTCACACTGTTTGGATTTAAGTGTTTAGATTTGCCTACGATGATGATGTTTGTGTTGATACACGTGTGTGTGTGTGTGTGTGTGTGTGTGTGTGTGTGTGTGTGTGGTTATTTTCACACTTGTAAAGCTCTCATTTCCATATTGCTTTGATGTAAACTACAAATAATGCAACTTATTTGACACAATGTAAATGTGAGCATATATTTGCACACATATATATTATATTTCTATTATATTTGCATAAATGTACATGCAGAGGCAAACACTATTAGTCATTTATCAGTTTATAGACCATTTATTTGCCATTTGGATTGTCATTCCATTTGATTCCATGTTATGAACATAAGAGACGCGTCAGTTCAAAATATCCGCTCGATTTGCATTGTTTCTCACTGAGAATAACAATTATTTATTTTGTTTAATTCCTGGATTTTGCAAATGGGAACGCAGAAACTTTCTGTCACTGGTAATGCAACAAAAGCCCAAACAAATGACAATCGGACATTTCGTGCAAAGCTAGCGATTCTTTCGCTCTGCAAGAACAGTGTTGCGTCCAAAGTACAAAGACAAACATGATATTTCCCACTTTTACGTAAAGAATTTATTCTTTTGATGTGCACGTAAACTTGCCTTTCAACGCTCATCACCAGCACCAAATTATGACGTTATAAAGACGTTTCTTATTAGCCGTAATTGTTTATTCGCCGTATAGTCTGTTGTTGATGTCCAGGGTTCCATCCGCATAGACAACCCAGTGATCATCAGTTTAGCTTCTTTGAATGTGTGTGAGTGTTGTGTGCGGATGGTTTGGAGTGTGTGCTCTAAAAACTGGCTTGAATGTTTTGCAGACCTGTTGTTGCATGTTTTAGTCCTAAGCATGCAGGGAGAGCCTCTCTTCCGCCATTGTTCTATTCATTTTCTGCCAAGCTTACAGACGCGTGAGGTCGAAACATCAGATTTCTCCTCCCACCTCCCAGCGGCTGTATCTGAGTTACCTTTTATAAAAGCAGATCATTTCTTCTGGGTAGATTTTGTGTTGCCGCAAAAAAACGCATCATGTTTTATGTAGAATGCAACGGTGAATTTCTTGTCAGATTGTTTCTTTTTCATCAGAGGGCTTTCTGTTGTATTCGGAAGTAGGTGTACATCTAATCCAATACCAAATAAATTGTTCAAAAACAGTGTTTTGGATCCTTTTGTCAGACCAAATCAGGTTCGCCTGAGAAAGATCTCCACAGAAATGTTCCTCCAAACCGGTCGGATTTTCTCAAATGTCATGCGAGCCAAACGGGGGATCCCAGATGTAAGGAAGCACTCCGTTCCCCAATTTTTAAGGCTTTTCTGTCTTCTGGGAATTCTCTGAGATTAGGCATCAGTGACCCCATGTGACATTCCCAAATAAAGGAAGTACTGTTTTACCTTTTTCCAGTTATATTGTCTCATGAGAATTACGTTTCTGTACGCTGGCCACAAAATGTCAGCGACACCTTATTCACACTTGAAACTTTGCAGTATCAGATACAAAATATCAATCGAGTGATATTTGCTATGCGACATTTTCGTTTTCTCAGCCATGATTTTCGCGAATATTTAAGTGGATTTATGAGGTCACTTCCTCTTAAGGTCTCACAGGTGTTCCAGCAGATAAATCACAGGTGTAGTTCATTAACTAGAAACAGTTTCCACTAAGGTTTGACATCTAACACAATGTTCATGCCCAGTATGACTTGAATTCGAAGACTTAAGGCCAAGACTTCATCTTTGGGTTGTTATTTTAAGCTTTCTGGTTCAATTTCATTCTTTTACATTTCTATATATTTATTTAAAAAATGCATTTATTTGGCTATAGGACATCCTGCAGTAGCAGCACCCATCAGAACTGCTTGTGATTAATCACAGTTTTCTGTTGGTGATTAGAACTCTAAACCTTTGTTTCGTCCACTGCAGATGCTCAGTGTGTCACTCCGGTTTCTCATTCAACAAATGTCATTTGTGTGAGGCTGTGGACGAGCGCAGTGGCCACGACACGCTCAAATGAGCGCAGTCAGAGAAAAAACTGACATCCTACCTCCATTCAAGAAGTTCGCTATTTAAACCCCCGTATTTCTGTGCCTTTTCGTGTTTTTGGCGCGCACCACCAATGGGAACATTCACGCATTTGTTTATTGAGGGCATGATGTTACTTCTGGTGCTGATGTTGTCTGTGATTTTATCGGCACGCAGTGATGATGGTAAGTGATGGAGGATTTGTTATTTTCTTTCAGTTACTGTGATCTGTGATGAGTAATTTCCATGTGATTGTTGTCAGAAATGTGATTGTGCCTTTGACTTTGATTTTGATTTTTTGATTTTTGAATTTGAATTTGATTTTTGTAGAATGTGATTCAGATTTCGTTTATTCCCCTAACAGGTTTCTGTTATAATGATGACTATTGTGGTGAGTCATATGAGCAATGTGATTTATTTTTTATTCAGTTAAATAAAGTTTTATTTTTTATTCAAAAGTACAATAAATTCCATGTGATCTTTGTCATGTCAATAAATGCATTTAAGATTAACCAGGAAAAAATGTTCTTTGTAGATCCGTATGCATGGGGGGACAGCTACCCCACCTGCCATCCACTGCTGGACAGCCACCATTCTCCAATCAATCTGGACCATCAACTGTTAAAAAATGACTCTTTGGACTCATTAAACCTGGAGGGTTTTAATTTGACTCATAAAGGCCAGTGGAAGCTGATGAACGAGGGTCACTCTGGTAAGTTTTATTCAGAAAAATATACATAATCAATTTATAATTCATTTGTTTATGTGAGTGATGCTTATTGCAACCAAAGTGCATTCAAGGAAAATGTTTTATCAGTATGTGTTCTTTGGATATCGAACCCGTGACCTTCCCAGCTAACAATTTTTGGTTGTGAGAATGTTTACCTAATGTTTCTATTGAGTAACAAAAATGTAATAAATGTTATTTTGAAAGTTCTTGGTTATAAGAACATTTTAACGTTTGATGCTGTAGTAACTTTTTACGTTGTTCAACAAACAATTTGAGAATGTTTTTGATGGATGATATATATAATGTCAAAAAATGTTCTACCAACATTCCTGCAAGAATGTTTTCGATAACTTTGAGAGTACGTTTGGCCAATGTTCTCAGAACGTTCCTTGTCAGCTGGGCAGTTGTCAGGATTTCTGTGATACCTGCAGCTCCAGACTGAAGAGGGTCTTTGTGTTCAGTTGTGTTGGAGGTTGGTGATGGAATGCAGGTGAGTGGGGGAGGTCTGCCAGGAACTTACCGCACCATCCAGCTGCATTTCCACTGGGGAAGTGTCTCCACCAATGGGTCGGAACACACCTTGGACAACCTGAGGTTTCCCATGGAGGTTTGGACCTTCATGCCACTTATACCTCCAAATTAAGTACCTGTGGTCAAGTTTCAGCACTTTATTTTGTTTTTTAGATGCACATAGTCAACATCAAATCCAGTCATCCAAACCTGACATCTGCTCTTGAGGACCCAACTGGTCTTGCTGTGCTTGGAGTTTTTATTGACGTAAGACGTCTTGTTGTTTTACTTGGTGTGGTGTTTGATTAGCGCAGCCGGTACATGTTTTGTTTTGTCTTGTATCGCAGGTGACGTATCTGCACAATGAAAACTTTCAGTCCATCTCAAATGCACTTCCTTTTGTTGCCCACAAAGGTTGGTTAAGGTTTAGTTTCTGTAATATAAAGTCTGTATTTATTGTAAATTCTAGGTCCTAATGTTGCTTTTCTGTTTTCTGTAGGACAAACAAAACTGATCAGACCATTTCCTCTGATCAATCTGTTACCTCAGAACAACCTAACGCAGTATTACAGATATCACGGCAGCCTCACGACGCCGCCCTGTTCTCAGGTGGTTTTGTGGACGGTTTACGAGGTCCCCATCTATATTTCATGGAGTCAGGTAAGACCAAAATGGCTTTCGGGACCATTGACGTGCTTTGTATGACTGTGTGCCATTCAAATTAAATTTGTTCATAGTGGCGTGACATTCAATTTTGTTCATTTTGTTTTCTTTTCAGTTTGAACTTTTCGTGAGTGGTATATTTTCGACAAAGGAAGAAGAGGGTGACCAGACTCTGTTGCATGACAACTTCAGACACATCCACCCAACCTTCGGTCGCACGGTGTACGCTTCAAAAGACGCAAAGCTGCTCGCCAACAGCGTTTCCTGTCTCGCGGTCTTTCATCTGTTCAACGTTCTTCAACTCATTGTGTTTTTGTACCTTTAACTTTGTGCACATCATGAGACAGCAGCTCTTAACGTTAATTTAAAAGAATCAAATGGGCCATTCTTGAAACAATATCCTGTGACTCAGAACTACTATTAAAAAATAAACTTGATTGTAATTAGTCGAAAAAAGGTTTATGTACAAATTGTACAACTGCCCCTTTTGTATGTTATGATTCATTGACTGTTCCTGCCGAGCTGTTCATGGATGAGTGAATATCCTTTTTAGGATGTTCATGTATGCGTTTCCCCTTTTTCATTATTACTAAACTTGATCACTCAAAGCCTTTTCCTAAAAACAATTTCCTCCAGTGATATGTGAAGGCCAGTGGGTTAATGGGTTTTAAATGATACCATATAGCAGGAGGATAAGGTTTCAGTTCATCCTATAAGGTTCAGATGAACTTCTTCAGAGTGGAGTCTGTGGTCCACGTGAGATCTGTTGTTATCCAGTAAGCTTGTATATGTAGTCATAAAACGCTTCTAAAAACCAGTGATGATATTCTGTGAAAAATACAAACTTACCTCAGAGGGACAAACTATTTTATTAGTGAAAATAGCAATAGTTTGACTCAAGTACCAAGTGTTGTCTCAAATATGCCTGATGTATATGTAAAATGTTAAAATAAATGAATTTCTGTATCAGTCAGATTGTTTTGTCTGTTTGGATGGCTCACAAGTGTGGTGTTGTAGTAGTCAAACCCTTCACACCCTGTTACTGACGCAGGGGGCACTGCAGATTCACACAAAGAACACTTGTTTGGCTCTCTATCGGAGTTACTTGGGTTGCTAAGCTGAGCCGTGAGGTCATTCCCTGCTGTTCACTGCCACCTCACAAACACTCTTTACTGAGTGAACCTCTTTACTACTATAAATTGTATGAACCGTCTAAAACCATCGTTCATTTAACTGGTGAATAACCGGATTATAAAAACAGATTTACTAAGCACCATTTAATGTTTAGTATTTGGTTAATGAACACTTGTGAAGTGATGCCAATGAAAAACTGTCAATTCACCTGTTTTACCTAAACTAACAGATGTTTAGCACAATCTTCTCTTTTTTCCATACAATGAAACTAACCGGGGTGATCAAAAATGATAAAGCACCATAAAAGTTAACAATTTTAGTTACATTTAAGCTGATAACAGCTTTGTGTAAGGAAATTTAAATTCTTTAAAACTCAATGCAAACGTTCAAATCATCTTATTTTGATGTCACGGAAGCCTCCAAATCTACAACAAAACCACAAGCCGTTCTTCAAATCCTTTATGTAGCGTAAAGCAACATGAAGGCCAGATGGTACGACCGGAGCATGCCGAGACCTCCTGCCGACTCCAATACATGGTTAACCATCCGAATTAGACTTACAGTTGGAGCCCGCCTCTTGATTTGAATATTTCTGAGAATATGAATTTCCAAGTGTGAAGTTATATAAATATGAGGAATTGAATCAATCAAGACAAAACAGATTGAAAAAAATCCTTTATTTTTCCATGATTTCTTTATACATTTGTGGTATAATAAATAGACAGGAGATATAGGCAGATATCACCCATCTCTCCTGTCGTATCTGAAGGATAACGCTCTCCCCGCACTGCAAACAGAGTTTCATAGAATTTACAACCAAAAATACAAAACAAAGCTTGACACAAGCTGAAAATACCGCCTCAGGCTCTTTATACTCAATGTCAGATAGACCTTTCTGAGCCGAGACACTGTATCAAATCCTCAGGAACAAAAATATATATATATATTTATATTTATATATTCACAGTTGAAGTATTTACACATAAGAATCCAACGGAAAAACGGGCAGAAAAAGACGTTTCTACAAGAAACAATCTTTTAAAAGTACAAATCTGTTTTATGTACACGATGCATCTTTAAATTACGTATTTAACCCCTTCTAGAACGATCCCTGAACTTTTAAATACTCCTTTTGTCACTTATAAAAGCAGAACGATGCATCGTCACTCCCCATCAAGATAAAAAAAGACTCATTCCTTTTACAAACGATCACATCCTGTACAGTATAAACATATTTAAAAGAAAGCAAAACAAAAAACAAATCAAAAGACCGGCGACCCCGTGAGTGACCTGTAATGTAAAGGACAAGACTTACAGCTTGGTCTTGCGAGTGTCCAACGGCTAGAGGGGGGGTGGAAGTCTCTAGTGCATTTACAAACATAACCAAATCAGGGAGAAAAACACAAGAGACYATGAGCTGCTTTGCAGATTAGAAACTCTTCTGTTTGTAAAGGGACAATTTGGCTGTAAAGTGAAGCTATTAAAGCTTCTGCAACACATTTTGATGGCAAATACTGAGCAAAGGACCTAGAAGGTACCCAGTGGAACAGAGGTTCTGGATGTCATCTACTATTAGGTCATTTAAGCACACACACACACACACAAGAGAAAAAGTGAACAACAGGTTTGCCCTTGGAGCTGCGACGCTTAAAAGGTCCCAAAGTACATATTTGGCACTGTTTTCGACTGCTTGATCTTCTGGATTCGTACCAGACAACTTCAAGATGGCTTCAGCCATAGCAGCTGTCACAGCCCAGACAGACCTAATACTCCAGGGTCTGAAATTCTAAACACAGCTCATACATGAAGACATATGTAGTAGAGATTAATTGAAAGGTCCTTCAATGATTCATGGGCAACCGAACTGCAAAGCACAAACATTTTAAAGCATGAGGTCATTAATTTAATGAGTAACCGCATACACAGAGAATACTATGAAAACCGCGGTCACGCTAACTGATCTGAAACCAGTGCAGGTGGTTTTTTGCATTCCTAAATTAAGCTGGTGGTGAAAGTAGGATGTTTCGGGAATGAGGGACATATGCTTGCAGAATCGGTGAGCGGTGACCGGATGTATATAAAGACAGCTGGACCTCCATATAAATTTGCAAAGTGCAAAACACAGTCTTAACTTTCAAACGCAAATAGACGCATGGCCAGATGAGGAATTAATACTAAACTGTACAGAGCTTAAGTGTTGGTGAAGTGGAATATAAAATAAAGCAGCTTTTAGTCTTTACACCTTTCAGACAGTAGGGGGCGGTGCACACTTCAATCTGAAGACCACAGTAATATTTGTACAGAAGCGTGTAAGAGAAGTGTAGTGTATTGTTTGATTTGCTTTTGATCCTGTAAAAAAGGCCCAGTTCATAGATTTCATGTATGCAGTGCCGGCTCAAGTGGGGGGAGCGTTTTGCTTTGGGTAAATTTGCCTGAGCTGCGGATCATTTTTGCTTATTTGTTTTTCAGCCGACGCAGGTGTGCTTTTGTTGAACTTTCTACAAACTGAAGATAATTCACCCAGTTTCCCCATTTTAGTGTTACGTAAAATGCTAAACCATTATGGGCACATGAGAGCAAAATCTTTCCTGGTATCAGGCTTCTTTTATAATGTTGTAAAAATCTATGTAAGCCTACATTTCATGTAAGGCGTCTACATTTCCTTTCAAGAAGGAAAACGTGGACTAAAAAGCTGTTCCAGATGACGTATCAAAAAAGATTTTGTGCGTGTGGGACAGATAAATTCAGTTTAAAGTGTTCGGGGTCAAAGTTCAACGACGGGGAGGTCTCTCCATAACCAAACCGCAGAGGCAAAAAGGGGCTGACGAAGAACAGGAGCTCCAAGGGAAAGACAAACCGTGCCAAAGATGCAAACAACAAACCTAGTGTCCAAACACTAGGGGAAGGCATGTCCGTTTCCATCTACATACAGAGATCAAGGGAAGAGTGGTAGAGACTCATCTTTTATGCTTAAAAGAGCACCTTTAAATCGTAAACAATCGTGAAAGTACAAAACAAAGTCCCAGACTCTTAGCTGCACGATTTTTCCAGTGGATGCGTTGCTTTTCACCCACCGGTTCCTCTGTAGCTCCCTGCTATTATAGCATGGTGTCTCCAGAAGACTGGACGTCTAGGCTTGTTGGGCAGTGCATGTCTTAAGGAAGTTCTCACCCACTAGGTTTAATTTAGGGTTCCCCTGCAGTTCTCCGCACCACAGAGGCATGGAATCTTCTCGTCCTCGATGGGGAACTTGTAATCGTAGGTGATCTCCTCGTTAACATTGATTGGCTGCCGGGAGTAGATGACGATCTTCTTCTGTGACTCCACAGTGATGACCTTGGCATAACAGTTTGGCTGGGAGACATCAAGAAGGACAGACAAGGTCAATATGGTTTATATCTTCAAATCTAGCCCATCAAAATTAAAACTCGAACTTTGTAACTTACATTGCAACTGTGATTGATGAAGCGGGCGAAGTTGCCACATTTGGTTGCGTCTATAATCGTATCGTGATCCACGCGGAACATGTAGCTACTGCCGATGCCCTCTTCCTCGTAACGCTTCTCTCGCATGTCTGCGATAACCTGCAAACATAAAAGGCTGTTACGTACAGACTGTCCAAGCAGTGATGCTAAAAGTCTGCTGGGCCTCTGGCTTACCTGTCGAATGTTCTGGCCGACATATTCAATAACCATCTCATCAGCAGCAATGGGTTCCATGGCGAACAATCCCCAATCATGGATGTGACTTCTGCAGAACCTGATCTTCTTTTTACGGAACTGTGGAGATTTTGTGACTCATTAGATGTCACCTGTGACTCATATTATGGATGGGCTATTTTGCAGTTGTCGCCATGTGTGGCACATTTTTAAAGCTGCAATCCCTAACTTTCAATTTTTTGTTTTTTTGTTAAAATTGAACAAAAATGTGTTATTGCGCAAGAAACTAACAGCTTTCCTGTAGCTCAGTGGTTAGAGCATGGCGTTAACAACGCCAAGGTCATGGGTTCGATCCCAGGGATTGCACATACTCAGAAACAATGTATAGTATGATGCAATGTAAGTCGCTTTGGATAAAAGCGTCTGCCAAATGCGTAAATGTAACAGTCTTCAAAATGGCCTCTTCACCTTACCCCAATTCAAGACGTTATGTTTAACTAACAATCTTTAAAATGGCCTCTTTACCTTATCCCAATTCACGGTGGTACGTTTAAAATAATGATTTATAATTTGAGCGGTCGGGTGCAATATTGTGGGAAATATTCAACTTCACTGACACGTTCATGTCCATAAACAGAAAGAAGACCTGGCTGCCATATTGTGTGTATGGGTACTGAAGATGGTGCAACCTTCGATTTTATTTCTGATTTCATTTCTGTTGTTTGCCTCACCTTGAGCTGGTTGAACTTGAGGAGGTCACTGTCACAGCTAAAGGACGAGAGCAGGCGACGCTGTTCAGATCGCCGCTCTGAACCTGCCCTGGTGGACACTTGAGGCTGTGCTGGAATACTCTTCCCCTGTAGAACCCCAAACAAAATCATGTCAGGACTTCAGCAAATTTAATGAGGTATTGTGTGAAACATCAGAATTTAATGTCTGCAGCCAACCTGAGTGTCCACATCAGGCTCTTCTGACTGCAGGCGAGAGCTGTTAAGATATTTCATTTTGTCTTTCTTGTCGATTTTGTAGTAGCCCTCGCTGCGGGCGCAGCCAGTAATGTGGTCCCGTATGCCATCCTCTTTTCGCTTCCTCTTTACCCCCGGTACGATGCCCATGTTGGTGGGTTCAAAGGAGTCAAGGTAATACTTTTTTTCTTACCTGGAACAACTAGGCATATCCACATGACATATCGTCTTTAAACAAATAATTCCACCAATTACCAAAATCAGCCCCGTTTAGAAGTTGACATGTTTGCATAAAGCAGATGCAAACATGTCAACCACAGTGATAAGCAAGCCATTCATTACCTTCCCTGAAAGGTAAAAGTACAATTTGTGGTTGGGGGGTGCTCTTGAAGCAATGCTGTTTGAGGGTCTTAACCCAACAACATTTACCTAATCTGCAACGATGGTGTAAGTATCTATTAGGTCGAGTATATATAGTGTATGGGAAACCTGTTTTGACAAAAAACCAACAGTCATTAGTTTTGCAATGAAGGATATAAGGATGGTGAACCCAGAGAGTGTCGTTGAGCCAGTCGTTGCCATTGTCCTGCTGAAGCATCTTGTCATAAGTGACCTTAAGGTACTGGATGTCCTCCTCATCAATGCCATCATTCCAGATGTCATACAAAATGGTCATCTCCTCGAATTCGGAGCGGGGCAGAAAGCTGGCGCGAGGTGGGGTGGTCACGGGGGAGTGCATGGACAATAACAACTCCTGCCAGCCACGCCTCTGTCTACGTGTTTTCTGAACGGGTTCCTCCATATAGAAGAGCCTGTCCTCCACCTCAGGAGGTATGACTGTCTGGGGTTGGTTTTCCTTTTCCTCAAGGGCCTTGGCTATGAAATCGTGACCTTCTTCTTTGAAGGTCTCTGGGTACAGGTCATTTACTGGAAGGTCTGGAGATAGGGAGGCCACATTTGGAGCTGAAGACTCATGATCATCTTGAGAAGCAACCAAAGGCACCTTTTTGGACTTGGGCCGTCCTGGTTTTCTCCTGGGTGGAGTAGCATCTAAGGGCACAGGAACATCTATCAATGGAACAGGCAGATCTTTTGGCACATTAGTGGAGGAAGCCTGTAGAGAAGTAGGAGAAGAGCTTTGGGGAGGCAAGGCTGGTTCCTGAAGTAAAGCAGCAGGAAGGGGAGCACAGGGGAAAGCAGAAGAAGCTGCATTGTTAGGTAGGCTGGCTTGGGGAGAGGCATTGAGTAAAGGTTCTTTGAAGACAGGTTTCTCCTCCAGGCTCTCAGAGGAGGTCTTTCTGTGAATAGGAAGGCCCGTAGCTAAAGCAGCAGAGTCAGGGAAAGCTGGAGTAAAGGTAAGGTCTCTACCCGGAGTTCGAGGGATGCCAGCGCTGAGCACAGGGGATTGGGCGGGGTAAGAAAAGGGGCTGCCAGGAATGTGCGGGGAGCTTAAGCTGTTACCTGTTAGTGGAGCATCGCTGCCTGGTGTAAATGGAACGGTTTCTGTGCTTTGAGACTTGCTTAGACCTCTGGGTCTGTCCATGAGATCTCTCCCAGGGGTGCGTGGGATGTCCTCTTCTGTTGGCAGCCGTCCACGAACAGGCATATCTGGCAAAGTCTCCGGGGGTGGCAGAAGCGGTCGTGTTTCAAGGGCATGATTTGGTGGGATTTGAAGGTGCATAGAAGAAGAAGAAAGACTCCGAGGGATTGAGGCCTCTAAATCTAGAGGAACTGAGCCATCACGGCCAGGGGTTAGAGGGATTTCTTCCTCTGCGGGGATCTTTGGTCTGTTGTGCTGATCGCTGTCAGTAAATGGACCCGTTGGGGTGTGCGGTCGCAGGCTACCAACATCCTCCAGATTGGTCACAGTTCTGGATGCTGGAATACTGGAATCCAGGTCAATGTCCTCAACTGGAAAAGATGACAACCAATCACCATCTGACACACATAAACGCATAAAATATAACTGAGACAGAAGCATCAGTATTTTAAGTGACAAAGATTCTGACCTGGCACACCTTTGGGTGATGGGGGCCGAATGTTCTCAAGATCAAGCTTGCCTGTGCTCACCGTACCATGTTTGTGAATGACCTCTGCTTCTTCTAAAGCCTCCGCCCTACTTAATTCAGTCATATCATCTTCTGGTGGTGGTTCTGTAGGACTACTGGGGGCCTCTTCGTTAGAAGATGAGGGTGAGGAAGATGACGATGAGGTTTGTGATTCCTCTTCAACTTCATCATTACTTCCCACGACTCTCTCCTCCTCCTCCTGCTCTTCCTCCTCCTCCTCCTCCTCTGAACTTGATTCGTAGTCAAAGGAGCTGTCGCTGCCAGAGGAATCCGAATCAGATTTGGAGGACGATGAGCTAGAAGCTTCTGAGGAAGGAAATATGGTGACAGTCATTACCTCAGGCCCATTACAGTGACCACAAGGGCACAATATTCATGAGCCACTCCGACCGGTCATTAAACTCAAAGTCATTACCGTCATCTGATGAGTCAGATGATTCACGTTCACTGGAGTCTGATTCGCTCTTGTTTTCGACTTCTTCCTCGTCCTCCATATCCTAAAAGGTCAGGTTTTTGTTAAATTAGGTTCAAATTAACCAATGTGGCAGAATTCATTAACATTTATGCATTTGGCAGACGCTTTTATCCAAAACGACTTACAGTGCATTATACTATACATTTTTTCTGAGTACGTGCAATCCCTGGGTTCGAACCCATGACCTTGGCGTTGTTAACACCATGCTCTAACCACTGAGCTACAAGATTTAATACTTACTGATAATTATATTTACCGATAATTATATTGGATAATTATATTGCAAAGTCACACCACTGTCACAAACTCTATCATCATTCTATTTTAATATACACTGTATTTCACGAAAATCACTAAAATGCCTTTCTTGAGTACACTTCTCTTTTTACGAATTAAATATCATTTTAATGTTTTTTGTGTCATGTGTGTGAGGCTTTAAATCAAAAATATCTAGAAAGCTTAGCTGCCCAAAGATTTTTATGACGAAAAATGAAAAGGCTGCAATTAAAGGGAGCACAAAGCTGATTGGTGCTCACCTTGCTAGAAGATAACCTCTCAGAGATATCTCCCCCTGGCTCCTCCTCATGTTCTGAAAGTGATGACTCTTCTTTACCGGAGGTTTCCTCTTCTTCCTCACCCTCGCTGTCCAGCTCCAGAGGCCTGGCAGGTCTTCGTTTAACAGAAGAACCTCCACCATCTGGTCTGGATCCATCTGTGTGAAGATCTGTTCTTTCTGACTCTGAGAACCAAACTTATAGTTAGTTTATAAAAATGGCACAAACCAAGTTTAGCATTCCCAAGAGTTTTCTCTGAGCAAGTCATCCAGCAAAGTTACAATTGAAGGTAAAGTGTACTACAAATGACTACTTTTTGTAAATTGGCCAAATGAACTGGGATTGCACACACCTTCATCCTCCAGCTCATCATCCACAGGTGTGGATGGACGCACTCTTTTGTTGTCACTGGTGGATGTTGGTTCAGGGGGCTGTTTCCTCTTAACCTGCGAACAAATGTGAGACACCTGTTCACACCTCAAAAGTACAATAACACAGGCATGTCATGCAGAGACAATTAAACCAGGGCAAAATGTCACAACACCAAGCTCAAGTATTAACTAGAAAATTGTTTTGTACCTTAAAGGATGGTAACCGGATGGCACCGCGCAAGCCGATGCCGAGACCCATTCCCTCAAAGCCCAAACCCTCAACCTTGTTCCAGTTCTCCAGCAAGCTAGAGGATAAAGTCTCTTTAGGTTTGGCACGTTCTTTCTCCTCTTCCTTATTCTCGCCCGTCTTCACAGGTGTGAGTATGGCCTGCACACACAGACACATGATACAAAATAGTTAGATTCACTTTACTATTAATATCATTAAGCTTCAAAATCCATGACCGGCTAGGTGCAATTTTGTTGTTGGACCTTGTAGAACTTCAACAGCTTGAAATTAGACATTTAATTTCCTGGATGTGCTGACATTGCAGCTACTTGGAGTTACGGTTACTTTGTTTATAAAACTTGAAAGTTGGCCTGAAAATTCAACTCACCTTTGCAGAAAGTTCCTTTTTGTCCCACCACTCATCAAACGTCCTGAAGGCCACGACCTCCACCATCTTGCGGTTGAGATCTCTTTTCATGATGGCCTTGAGTTCTTTGACGATAACCATAAGCACTCCGTCCACAGTCGCTTTGTGTGGGTCTTCTTTCTGGGGCTCATAACCCGGTGGGGGGACAGCAGGGTTAAACTTGGGCATGCTGGGTAGGGGCCAGGGTTGCCCGTGTCCCACAGCTCCAGCAGGGGCACCAACAATGGAAGGAGGAGGGTACGGACTCCCAAACTGCAATGCTGCAGCTCCGGCGCCTGCAGCCGCTCCGCTGATGAAGTGGGGGTACGGATACGGCCGTTGGCTCTGTGCCATGCGGCTTAACATCTGAGTTTGCATCTGGAAGGACATGTGAACGCTACCCCACTGTGGCAGGGAGCTCATCAGGTCCATCTGCATAATGGGCATCATGCCAGGAGGAAAAGGGTGTAAGTGGGGTAGCATCGGATGGGTGGCGGCCAGGTGTGGAAGAGGGGGGCCCTGAACGGTTGAATGGGGGGGAAGAGGGGGAGGTGGCAGGGGGAATGCAGCCTGTGGAGGGGGGAGGGGAGGAAACCCTGGTGGGGGCATGGGAATGGTCTGCATTGGAGACACTGCAGAGGTGACCACAATGCTTTTGGCACAGTCTCCACCGCTGATGGGTGTGCCAGGCATCTCGTCATCAGATATCTCCATGTCTTCACCAGAGGACTGATGGCCCTGTGTAAAGAAACAAAAACATTTGTTTTGTTGTAAACACGATCAGAGCTGCATACTCATGAGATGCAAGACTTTCAAAGATGTTTTCCTAAGGTATGTTTTCAAAAGCTTTGTGGCCCCTTTAAGTGATTCTAATGGCTGAAATGTAGAAAAACAATTAAGCTAATTAGTGTTCAAAATGTGAATTTGGCTAAATTCGAGTCTATAAGAGTCTATACGAAGTAAACAGGACCATAAACAAAACCTATAAAGTCTAAGACTGAAATAGTCTTTCATTTGAAATAACGTGTACAGCCAACAATCACCAGATTTTGAACTCTTAAATTTTTTCCTTTTTAACTCGATGTAAACATTCTAGTTTCGTTTGTGTTGTCATTGCTGTTCTTGTTGGGCAATATTGTATGAATGCAAATTAAATCAAATGTAAGCCTGATCGCTTAAAAAATAGCTCGCATAACTGCAAGATTTGTGGGGTCACTTTAATTCAGAGTTAGAGATCTAAATAAACTGCTAACCCTAAGTATGAGCACTCTTAATAGTGATGTTTGCTTCAGCTAGCACCCCTAGCTTCCACTTTTAATGACATCTTTTTAAGAATCTTAAACAGCAACTGAGTATTATGATCCATTTTTTTACCATATAAATGTACAGTCACAACAGGTTACATTTGCTTCGAAGCAGCCAAATAATAAAGCATTGAAATTATTACTAGTTTTCTGCATACTTGTGTGCTCTTTGTATATATTTAGTCACACTCTTAAATGTACTACCAATTCAAACTGGTAATTTTCAAACACAATGTTGTGGGATTATTACATGCTGAATGCAAGAACTCAGAAACTTTCGACTATGCCACAATTTGGCTAAATGATGGTTTGTCAGGTTTAATAAGAACAGCAATATCCTGATGGACCCGCTTTAGAAAGCAGGAAGTAAAGAACACACAGAGCAAAGGCTGGGCATTGTTTCTCGTGTGGAAGCATAGAAAGAGGAAGTGAAAGTGTGTCGTTTAGAAGCGGCATCGACTGTAGGATCATATTTCATGGGTGAGTCGTACAGGGCTGGGGGCTCTAATGCAAACACACTGAAACTCCTTAATCCTGAATTATAAGACTCGGATACTGGAACGCACTGCAGATTTATAAAGATCAAATAGAATCGTATCTGTGCCAACCTGAACAGAGAACGTGTGCAACCTAAAACCCAAAACATGTCACATGCAGCTGAGATGTGCAACATTACAGGCTCAAACAATAACGGAAATGTTCTGTAATATCAGACGTTAAATACAGAAGTTCTGCCTCAAGATCTGGGTTCAAATAAGACCCACGAAACACAGCACACTGGTGTTGATGCTTCTGAAGAACAGAAATCAGGAAAATCAGACAAACACGCTACACCTTACAAGTTGTGAAGAAAGAAAGAAAAAAGACATGTAAAAAAAACGTGTAAAGCATGTTTGTGGCCGGATTTCACAATTTCAGCTACAGGTGATAGAGAAAGAAAAGGGAAAACAGAGGCCCCCTTAAAAGGAAGACGAATGTGGTTGACAGCTGTGTTTCCCCTGGGTCCCGTAGCCCTCCATCAGCACCAGACACTGAATTAAACCAAATGCTCTGGTCCAAAACAAGTTTAGTTCTATCAACAACATCCAAAGCATATCGTCTATTGCCAACAAAAGTTATTTTGACTTGGAAGTACAATGGAACTTACAATGGAAGTAAACTGGGCCATGTACTTTGGGGGTTCGCAACAGAAATGTAAAGCTTGTATTTTTGTTAAAGCACCCACGTGAATTATTAAGTAAAATCCAATTTATTATTCGAACTTTAAAGTTAAATCTATCCTTCTAGCTGTGGGACTAATGGTGGAGGGGTTTCTAAGTTATGCGTTTGTCACGTAGTAACTGGGGATGGATTTTGCTCTACGTCAACAGTCCTTTTAAGTAACCTTGCACACAGCATGCAAAAGTTACCAAAGATTTGCTATAACTTTGCACAGTTGCTCAGCAAGTTTTACAAGCTCTTTTAATTAGCCTTGCATTAGTATTGTGAAACAACAGCACAGTTACAAGATGTATAGATCTTACCGAGTCCATTTTGTCCGTGGGCGTGTGTGGTCGTCCTGTACCACTCCTATTGTGCAATTTAGAGGGTGACATGTCCTTAGAGTTCGCCAGGAGGGATGCAGTACCAGGGATCGATTCATCATCATCTTCAGAGTCAGGCAGTGGAGTTGGGCTGATGTCTTCTAGGCCCGTGCTTGATGGGCGCGAGGGCCGCTGAGGAGGAATGGGGGACAGCTGTGAGGACGATGAAGATATCGGGCTTCCATCCATGCGCACCTCATTGTCCGAGTCGCCGCGCTCGTTCAGGAATGGCTTTAGAAGCATTTCTATCCGAGAGTCCAAGCTGTTGCGCTCGGACTCCTGGGTGGGAGTGCCCTGTGAAGGACAGGGCTCAGGTGTGGAAGGGGGAGGCGTGGCCGGACGGGACACTGGTGTGGGGGGTGGTTCCGGGATCGGTGGTGTTGTGGGTCTGTCCCGGACGGGCATAAAATCAGTGCAGGGAGGAGGAGGAACTTGTGGGGGCCTTCTATAATCCACCTCCCGCTGAACGGGCTGGTGGAAGGGGGGCTCTGTGAGGGGGTATACAGGGGGCTTTGGGGGCTGATAGGGAGAGAAAGTCGTCTTAAAATTTGTGCTCGCTGGGGGCGGCGGCGTGTGTGCAAATGCAGGAGTCGGCGGTTCAGGTGGCTGATGTTGCTTAAAACTGGGTTGCTGTGACTCTGCGTTGCCACGGTGAGCACCTCCCGTGCCATGGACGTAGTGCCTCTCCGGTCTACGGTTGTAGGCGTCCTGGAATTTTGTTTCATGCCTCCTCGCCTTGTAGCCTCCCGAGGATTCTGAGCGGTTAGGTTGGAACGCCGGTGTGCCCTGCCTGCTGGAGTAGGTAGAGTCCTGAGAGAACGGGGTGCCTGACTGGCGTGGGGTGTGTGGGGTGCCTTGGGACTGGGGCGTGTCCTGCCTTAGGCTGGAGTAGGCCGTATCCAGTGACAAAGGTGTGTTGGTGCTGCCCGGTGTCGCTGTGCCCGTGACTGCAGAAGAACTGCCTTCAGACAGCCTTCGCAATGGCTCGCATGCCTGTTGACATAAGCGCAGGCATACGATGACAAACAAATACATTCTGAACTTTAAACACCAGCATTTCACAGTTGACGCCATATGCAGAAATTTGTCCGGTCTTAATGTCTACGATAAACACTGTAACCAATAACGAATAAAATAAAATACATACTGTACAAATACATACACATATAATGATTAGTTATGTCACTGTTCGCTGCATTTATGTGGGCCCACTGTGTGATAATGGCTGCAACTGAAGGGACCGTTCAAAGTGCATGTTGCGATAACTCGCAGGTCTGACCGTAGCAGTTAATATGCTGCATTTCAGTTGGTTTCTATTTTACCACCAGCAACATTGATAAACTGGATTACAGATAAAGACTTTCTCCTGGGGAGAGATTCTATACTGCGTGCTGCCATAAAACACCAATTAAACTATTAATTAACTAGTTGATTAAAATGAAAACAAACTTTTGACTTTTTTTATATTACTTTTTATATTTTAAAAATATAAAAGGAATAAGAGGAGAAAGACTACAGTAAAAATTAATATCAAACTTCCTTTCAGATGACCCTACATTTCATTGTTTAATAACAGAAAATCATTTTCCATCATTTATACGTGGCATGTGAAACATTAAACTGTGTTTTTTGAAATGGTGTAGATGTCTGCATAAATTTACACTTTGATGTTCTGCTCTGTGTTAAACTCGTGTGTTGAAAAAAAGCAGTTTTATTTTACCAGCAGGGCTTCAGCCAAGCTGCGTGGAGAAACTTTACAAGCCTCTTCACCACCAACAGGAAGTGTAAGTGGAGTGTAGCTTCCATTGATAAGACGCTGGAAGTACCTCTGGCGATTTTCACCTAAACAAATAAATCAGACTATCACTTTATACTATTAATGTTACGTTGTTAACATGTACACTAAAATTCATTATGGAGTCCCATTTGTTAGGAACACAAACACAGTTTTGATTTCACAGTACATTTTCACGCATAATTCACACAAACAAAATAACAAACACTAAAACAACTGTTAACACCTTATTAAATATTGACATTAAACATTTTACATAAAATGACGTCATAATTGTAATGTGTATAAAACTGTTAGCCTGATAACAGATGAGAGGGTACTGTCTCTTTAAGAGAGGGAAAACCCTCTACAGCTGTCAGCCTCGCTTACAATCTCACTTTTACACGGTTAACGACGATTCAGCGTTGTTTTCTTCCAGTGCTAAGTCTAAAATAATTTTCATTTCCAAAAACCAAAATGTAATTTTGTACAACCACAACGTTTTAACCCAGGTTAACGTCCTCACTTTTCTATTCTTTCAAAATAAATGAAACGGTTTTAATATTTAAGTCTGTGGTTAAATTACACTACGTGATTAAACAGACGACGTTATGATTTTTATTATAGCTAAATAATTATTAAAAACGCATGTTTTGGCGCGTAATGTCAATGCAGAAACATCAATAAAAACCTCAGCGGCTGACGTGACATTTACGGCTCGTTACCAAGCAACGAGCGTAAATTTTTACACGTGACTTGCTGTCATAAACAATCGGATCAAAAACGCAATCACAAGGGCAGTCTTGTTAAAATCTGAATTTCCCTTCAGGTATCAAAAGTTACGAAGCACTAGTTTGATATTTTAGCGTGAAATTAAACAAATAAGATCCTACCTTTGGGGTCCAGCTCCACGTGGATAATGTTGCCCATAACAGACGTGTTGTTAAGATTTTGGACGGCATCTTTGGCCGCCTTGACATTTCCGAACACAACTTTAGCTATTCCGAGATGTTTTTTGTTCTTCGGGTTGTACAAAATTTCCACCTCCTCGATATCTCCAAACTTCTTGCACATGTCGGTGAGGAATCCCTCTCTGACGTTGTCGTTCAGTCGGGCGAACGTGACCTCCTTTGGCGGCACGCGACCGATGTAACATTCGTCGATCTGGGGAAATAAAACGATTAGTTGGTTTATTTGGAAACACTGGAAACAGACCCGACTCGTCTGAAAGTTATTTTGAAAGCATAAGCCCGGTCTCTCGTATGGTTAAACTGGAAACATCATTAATACCTGCATAAATGTGCAGAACTCCTGGCAAAACATTTTGTGATGAGATGCATGGTGCGATCTGTCAAACGCGCTGTATACTTCAAGACAACAAATGCATGCATGTGTCAGGGGGGTGTGTGACAGGGCTACCTTAAATTTAGGAACCGGGAGATCCGTCTCCTTGTACTTCGTCCAGAGACGACCGATTCTCGGGTCTCGAACGATGTCCACCGGTGCGATCCCGGGGTTCTGCAAACGAAAGAAAAAACACACATGACTTTTTTCTTAACATTTTACGCAAGTCAGTTTGTATAACACGATGGGTGCTCGACTCGAGCTGTCACTGGGCGAGCTGCGCCTGCAGCGAGTCAACTTAGTTGTTCAGTTTTCAAACGACAGGTCAGTAATGAAAGTTTGCCTGTGGTTAAACTCTCCTGTTGGTGTGACAGTGGCTGCTGCGCGTTTACACCGCGAGTTACATTGTGCCCATTACGCGCAACAATACATCCACTCACAGCGTGTCAATGTACCCGCCTTCACTCCCCGGACGAAACGCCGTGACGGCTCGTTTCACTCACCGGCACGTTGAAGTGCTGTCCATCGTAGCGATAAAGTTTGTGCGATCCCTTTTTTAACGCGGGGTCAATAATCAACTTGTAACTTCTCCAATTGTGACTTCGCTTCTCTCCCGAATGGCAGATAGGAGGATGGCTGTTGTCCATTCCGTTCGCCAAACCTGTGAGCAGAAGGCAAAAGAAGGCAGAGGAAATGATCACACTGACACGGCACACGAATTGTTATTTGAACACAAACAGTGCGTTGTATGAAATGGGGGGGTTACAAGCGAAGCCCAGTCACCGAAACAGACATTAAAAAGGAAGAGAATGGCTTACTTGAACTCTGCCTTTTACCGTGATCCTCATTTAGCTTAACTCTTTCTCCAGGTCTGGACATTGTGTGCCCGAGCGAGTAGTTTTGTCTAAAACGGCTTGATCTTCAACCCCTCGCCGATCGCATTACATGATTTTAAAGATACTGCCACCTTTTTGCGAGCCAACACATATTGTGTGCCTCTAGTCTGGGGTTTCTGTCTCTCCCACAATACACCACTAGCTCAACCTTCCGCCGCGTCCGCACTTTCGACACGCATTTTCGGATTATCATATTTAATTCTTAAACCCAAACACCATTCTCGTGTGAATGCTCGTAAGACACGATGACAGGTTTGAGTGCGATACACGCGTATAAAACCGCTGTATGTTGAACGTGGGACGGAAAAACAATGGTTTGCAGCGCGTTGAATCTGCCCGCCTGATTTACATGGACGTTAAATACAAGATGGACACGGAGGAACGACGCTGGGAAGGTTGTTAAAACCGAATTGGGACACGTTTCGAAAGTCTCAACGATTTGGCTTGTAACTAAAACGTCGGTGTCCGTTCATTTAAACATGTTACGGGATAGGTTTCGATTTGTGCTGCGTATTGACTAACTCTCTGCAAATTAATCTTTAAAGGGACTTCACTAAATGATTAAAGCTTTGGACTTCCGATTATTGTTTAGGCATCTAATGTATTTTGGTCGTAGTAATAGCAGTTGTAACATGGTGCCTCTGTGTTTTCCAGCATTCCGGACATTGATGTTCTGCGGTGCTGCTTGGGCAATTGGCTGGTTAACAGCGGTGCCGTCTCCGACCAATCAGAGCGAAGCACCATGTTAGATTCCACTATTAGAAGCACAGCCTTCAGTTCTTCCTACAGAGAGCAGAAAGAAGGCTGAATGCAGCCGCAGCCATTTTCTACAACATTGGAACTCAATGGCCAAAATGGGTTTCCTTTGTTCCTAAAGGGATCTAAATCTCGATTTCAACAGCCTTCCATGGACTATTTAATGCATTACAGTGTTTGTCTTTACAGGATTTGAGAAGAAGGAAGATAGAATGTTGGATTGATATCCCTCTTGATATTTTTAAGCTTTTTTCTCTTCCTGGAAACCATCTTTGTCCCAGCAAACTAGGTCATGGCACACCCATATAACAGCATTTTATTATTTAGTAAAATGCTACTGAATAAACCATTTGCAATTGATTGATGTTACTGACTTCAGTGTTTAAAAAGAAAAAAATACACATGAAAATTATCAACTGCTAAGGCCCTGTCTCGCTCAGGGCCAAGCATTAAACAATAAGTAAGTTTATCTTTATTGTCTTTGCTTATTTAGCTGCAGGAAACTGTTTAACTGCTTATTAAACGAAGATATGTTATTGTCATTTGACTGAATTTATTTATTTTCAGTGGTCCCTCAGGATAATATGTCATTAGTTTGGAGGCAACATTCGTCTTAAGAACATTCATCTGCATGCTTAGTCTTTTTTTTTTACATGTTTATACATTTAAATGAATTGTTTCTCACATTTCAGCAAACAAGACAGGCCATAGGGAGAACGGATTATTGGCCTTTTACAAAAATGCTGAATCACAGGTATGATTGATAAGGGTCTGTGGGTGTTGAAAGTCACCCTTGTGCCTGGCGTTTTCAACCCTGTCGTTCTACTTGTATCACACATTTTTTTAACTAGTGAGCAAAAATGTATATGGTATACATGCATAAATGTATACATAAAATGATTTTAAATGCAAAGACAAAAAAGGAATTCACTTTTATCTCTAACATGACGAAAATATTACTATTTTCTGTCCTGTTTTTTTAATAACGGATTGGAAATCAATTTGTTAATTGACATTTTAGTAAGTCGACTCTTGTTAGGCAGCCCTGTATATTTGACCTTGTACCAAGGGCACGCATTCATTTCATAAGACTATGTAATAACAGCGCAGCACTCACCGTTGTCTATTTGGACAACGTAGAAATGACGATTTAAACACATCAATTATGAATACACTAACAGAGATATTTACCTTAACATTTTGTTGCAATAATTCTATCAGGCCTATACGCTGAAGAAAGAGGAACATTTTGTGTCCCATCGCCGGATTCTGTCAAACTGCTTTTTAAAGTGGGGGTTGGGTGGCGACGCCTAAAAGAAAGAAAAACACAATAACCATTTTCTGGCTTCGTTTTTTAAACGATTTCAGCGTTTAACACACGACTATCTGCGCGGTCCCTAACGAGTGGAAGTTAAGAAAATCTTGAGTCACTTTTAGGTATTGCAATATGCAAACAATCCCCCCATTTTTCTCTTTCTGAAGACAGGATGACACGAGAAATTCATTCGCTCTTCATCATTCAGAGGAGAGAAAATACCCTCCACATCTTTTTATCCCGAAGGTAATAGTTTCTAGGACCGTCTGTGTAGTATGACTTTGGAACACACTGTTTTTAAACAGGTAACATTAAAACAGGCTTTATCAATTTTGAAATCAATTTTAAAATACAAGTACTGCTCGTTTTTTTGTGTGGGGATTTATTTACAATCGTTAATATGATGGGTAAAGGCTTAAAACAAATATCCTAGACACCTCTCTCTGCTGACCCATGTCCAAAGCGACCTCAGAAATAGCCTGCAGTGTAATGGCTTCTCTGTTGTTGTCATTTTCAAAATGGCTTCTTCACACAAAAGACATCATTGTGAAAAAGATGGTTGCGTTGCGCCATTTATGGGCGAGGTTGTCGGTCGCTGTTACAAATAATTCAAGCCTTGGCGCACATGCCGCAACGGCACTCGCACACAAACACCACATCTGACCAGTACGCAGAATGGTTTAGTGTTTGAAAAGGCAGGATATTGCATAAAACTCGCTTATCTGAGCTGTAATATCTCCTGCGTAAAAAGCGCCCTCGATGTTCCCGCTGCGCAAAGCGTTGGAAACCCTGTGGCACGGAAACGCAGCAGTAATATGAGAGTTTGGACGCATGCCACGGGTTCGGACTGCACCCACCTCGCCATTTAAGGTCGGAGAAAGACTCTAAACACCGTGTGGTATTTCAATCAGCACGCACAAGAGGAATATACAGTCCTCTGTTCTCTCTCTCCCCCTTCGAGAACACTCGGTGCAGTTTATTCGTCAGCTATTCAGAGGATCAATTGACGTGAAGCACAAAGGATCAAATAGTAACCAGGATTGCGCTTAAGGGACACTTGTTTTTGTGGGGCGCTTTAGGTTTCTCAGATCTTCTGGTGAATATATCACACTGGTGCAACACATGCCGGTATGTGGTGTGCAAATTGTCGTGTTTTGCACAATTTATGGCAGTGTCATTTTGCATATTTAGGTTAGTCGACTTAACTGAAAGTGTATCGAACATGACTATTACCCTGACATCTCAACATTGGAATCTGACCATTGACTCTTTGTCTTTTGTGCTTCCCCCCTCTATGCGCTTGGGGCGACGCCAGGTCCAATCTCTCAGAAAGATATGCGCAATAAACGTCGTTCGCTTTTGTGTTTCGTGGTGGTTTATGAATGCACACCAATACGGTTTTGTCTCTCTACTATAGTCACGGGCACGACAGGTGACAGAATATGCCAGAAAAGGACTAAAACATGTCGACTGCACTGTTTCCTGCCGTCCAGCCCAGTGCCGAAGCGGGTCATGAGGCCATTTTGTGCCACTTGTGTGTTTAACTAGGAAAATCCTCTTTATCTCCGTGTCCTGCTCACGTAAGCCGTTTCTAAGCTACAGCTTAAACCTTAGAAGGGCAGAAAAGAAGCACAGAGACCACAGTCAATGCCAAGTTTTTTGTTGTTGTTATTTAATATGTGTATGTGTGCATCACAACCGTGCGGGCTTCATCTGCGCGCTGGACAGCTGGAGCGGATCCGCCTCAAATTTCAACGATTAGTCAGCTCGTGTTTTCCCAAGCCGAGTTAAATTTTATTATCTTGTAAAGAATGTAATGTATTTATTGAATAGACTGCCAGTAATGCGTGGCAAATGTGACTGTTGTAGTGTTTATTTTTGCCAGTTTTACATTCCACATGAAATCCAAGGAGACACAAAAAATAGACGAAGATTCGCAATACCATTTTTTCGCCGTGGAAAAGCATTTAAGTAACTGAGCGTTTTTGTTCCTATGTAGAATTAGAATAATGTTTTTTGACAAAAATGTATTTTGTG